>JAYMFT010394968.1:0-17500 GCA_038088735.1 Panulirus argus
GAGGGAATAGATACTAAAGGGAGGGAATAGATACTAAAGGGAGGGAATAGATACTAGAAAACCCCTATCGTTTTCTGCGCGCCGGGACCTTCCACAGCGCTGCTGTCATCACTGTCTCAAAGAGAAGGGAGGGAATAGATACTAAAGGGAGGGAATAGATACTAAAGGGAGGGAATAGATACTAGAAAACCCCTATCGTTTTCTGTGCGCCGGGACTATCCTCGCTCCTCTCCCCCCCTAGGGAGTATAAACCGTTAATTCCAGGTGACTACTTTTCCCTCTTTCCTTCCGCGTAGCGGTCGATGCTTACGAAATAGTAGCTCCTTGGAATGGCTGGGAGGCCAGACGCATTAACAACGGTCGGGCTGAGGCCTCCCACGGGGATCCTTTTCAGTGGGAGCAGTCCTCCTTATGGCCGTGCAAGTGTTTACATAACCGAAGGGGACAAAGCCAGCGAAATGTGTACACGGCAGTTTTAAATGATAATGATCGGCCCCCAAAAACGGATGGTATAGCGCCATAGGCGATATACAATATACTGGTAATTACTTGTAATTATATGACTTTTTTATTTTGTAACAAATGTCGTAGTCGTTAGAAATAAATATTGAATTTTTACTAAGATGGATAAATATGAAGAAAACGGAATTTCTTTGAGATTGCGAAAAGAAAACGAACCCAAGGGCTGACATATGCAAGGTGGAAATTTTTCCTTTTTTTAACGTGTTCTTTTGTTCTTGTTTGACGTATTGTTGATATCGTGGTAATCGAGGAGTAAACGAATAAAATGACAGTGAAAGATTATTCAAAATTATGATATCGCAAATCTCATATCAGTCGCTGGGTACACTAGTATGTGAATATCTTTACCCTGTAAGGAAAATATCTGATAAATACTCTTTATCACAGTGCCATTAATATCATGAAATTATTCGGCCACCGACAACTGAACTGGTATGGATGTGAGACGACATTTGAGAATTTACAATCCACTAGGAGTCTACCACACACATCGAGAGCGTCGCAAATACAACCAATAACACACCATGAACAACCACTCGTCAGAGTAGGACATAACAACCACCAAACTCATCACCAACTTTCATCACAACATAAGTTACAAACTCGGACCACCATTGCATACATGAACATAAAAACACTTAAGCAGTTTTGATATCATTAAAATAAGACAACACTAACAACCACAAACACTTCGCTAACAACCACAAGCACTTCCCACACAACCACCAAAGCTCTATAAGTTAATGACAGTACAACTGACATCCAGCAATACATTTATCCATCAGTTGATTCAACACAAAACACCAACCAACACCAGCTAACACAGACCCGATACGTACTTCCACAGGCCTCATCCCATGGCTTTGCAGACCTCCAGTACCTACCTCCTCTCCTGTGACGCCCCACACGACACGAAGATGCGTTTTTATCATCATTACAGACGATGCCATGATGGTCTGTGGCTTGCTCGATGGAAGTGCTGCAGATCGACGTACTCTGCTGTTTGCACTAAGGATGGAAACAGCTTGTAAGACTACGTCGTGTTCCAGAACACACCCAGAGTGGGCCCTCAGCTACCCATGCCGTCGTCAGCCAAACCAAGACCGTGGTCATGCACGTCAGCCAAGCCAAGACCGTGGTCATGAACGTCAGCCTTTCTTTCAACCAGCCACATCCTTACCCTACTACTACTGTCTTACTAGGATCCAGCTCTTTCCAAAGCGCTCTCTAAGTTACTCAGTCCAACCATTCCAGTGTTCTTTTGACTATTGACTAAACTGAAGGGGGAACTTGTCAGACCTTGTAATCAAATCTCCCCAAACTACAATCTCTAAATCACCCAGGACTCCACCGCCTAGTCTTGCATCCTCCCCGCCACACAACAGTGGCTGTCAGGCACTCAGAACACTGACCACTCCCAACCCGACTCTCCAGCCATCACCAATGCGACAGTCCGGGAATCAGCCAGCCGCTGCATCAACCCCGCCACCGTCAGTTTGAGATCCCTCGTCCCCAAGGTTCAGTGCGGCATCTAGCTTCCACCGAACCCAGTCGAGCTCGTAGAAACTGCTGCTACAAGAACAGATTCGACTCGGATATTCTGAACGTTATCGATAATCATATATTGTATCGTAATCTCCACCCTAGTGTCTGTGTGTGTGTGTGTGTGTGTGAAAAAGACTATCTGTTTAACATCTTCCCCCATTTTTTCATATAGCCACCGTGTTTATTCTGTAAGTGTTCTCTGGCTGCAGTCGGTTCAATGAACCGTTGTGCTTTTCTTATTCTTAACTTCTTTTCTTTTTGGTATCATTACTTATATCATCATTATTATCATTATTTCATTATCATTATAACCATTACGATCATTATTGTTTATATTATCTTTACCAAAACTACTATGATAATAACGATAATGATAATAATCTTTATTTTATTATAATCATCATTATCATTAGTATTTTAATTATCAGTCACCATCACGCCACCATAGAGGACCTCTGTCACGCAACTGAAAACCCCCACAACGCGCGTTTAAGAACACCAGCGCTCCAATAAGAACCAACAACTCGTCACTAGCTTCTCGCATCAACTCCACAAACAATACCAACTCACGTTCGGCAATTAGCATTTAGCCAACCACCATTACACTGCTAACAAACCCCCACCACACTATCGTACATTACAGAAAAAAAAACCAACACAACAAACCAGCAAGGCTAAAATAACGCTACTAAAAACCATTATCCTTCCACAATAAACAAACACAAAATCTCAAAATCTCGCACGCCAATGAAAACCACACACACACACACACACACACACAATGCCTTAAAAACCATCAGCACACAAATAAAAACCACAAAAACCCACAAAACCTATAAAAACCATCAGCACCCAAACAGAAAACCAAATTAAAACCCTAATAACCAACCATCCTCACTATCACCGCCATCACCACCACCACCACTGCCGACACAATCACCACCACTATCACCACCATTGCACTTCTGCAACATCTACCACCACCATTGCACTATCACCACCATTGCACTTCTACCACCTACCACAGGGCTACGAAGAACCACTACCACAATTACCACATCAGACAACACAAGCACCAACACATGGACTCCTCCTCTCTCTCTCTCTCCTCCATCCATCACCACCACAACCATCTCCACCACCAACACTAACAACCTACACCATCCATCCATCCATCACCAACACCACTGCTATCATCCCCGTCATCAACGCCGCCACCGGCGACTGCTTCACCACCATTCCACCACCACCACCACTATCTCCAACACTAAGGGCCTCCTTGTGATCGGTTGCTGGTAGTGTCAGAGGGAAGACAGAGAGAGAGAGAGAGAGATAGAGAGAGAGATAACACTATCATAGATAACGGACGAATAGACACACACACACACACAAGGACACCCCCGCCCCAAGAACCATTTCGATGGCACGCCCGCTGAAAACATCCACGGCCTCAAACTCCCAACTCGCATCCCCGCCTGAACTTCCGCCGTATCTGCCGCCGCTGGAGGGGCCGAAAACCACGCGAGAATCAGACTGCGGCGTGAGTCGCTGCTGGCAGCTCGCAAGGCGTCCGTCCGTGGGAGAGTACCCACCACAGCACCGTCGTAAGGCGACGGGGGAAGGGACCAGAAGCCGCCCCGTCTGTGGATGTTATTGGTATAGCATCAAGGCGCTGGCGGGGAATCCGATAAACAAGGCGCTGGAGACAACGAGGGGGAACGTGAGGGAGGGAGGAACAGAGGGAGGGAGGCAGGGAGATGGGTTCTCTGCCCAAGTGGAAGGCTTGGGTGGTGTCCGTACGCCGAAGGAGTGGAGGATTATATGATAGTACGTGGGAAGGACAGACTGCAGGAGGGGACCCCTTTGCTTGGCCCGAGTTTAAGTCGTCTGTTTTCTTTTTGGATCTAGAACGTGTAGAATGGACGAGGTAAAGACAGAGGATTTTCGTGGGATTTAACATGATTAAAACGACGGAAATCCTGCTAAACGAATCTCAGACGCTATCCCAATCCTCTGTTGCGCTTCAGAAAGTGCAGCTCAATGAGCTAGAAGGTGAGAGGCAGACAGGAGGACACACACACACACACACACACACTGAGGAAGGGAGCCACAGACGATCAATCTCAGCTAACATGTGTGTGATACGTGACTAAGATCATGGGAACCTTCCATTGACAGATGCTCACAGTGTGTGTGATTTCCTATTTGTGCCGTATTGGGAGGCACTCTTCAGACAGATAGTAGGGAGCTTTAGACAAACAGATAGACACACAGATATGAAATGGATACTTTGATAGACGGTAGATAGCTAGAAAGATGGATAGATACCCTGAAAGACAGACAGACAGATGGATGGATAGACAGATAGACAGATAGTTAGAGGGACAGATATTCATTCTAAGAAAAATGATCTTGCTCGGACTCAAACTTCGTCTTCCGCTACCTAGCCTAACACGGCCGTGAGAACGTCGACTCCCGACGCTGATTTGGGCACACCAGTGTTGCTCTTGTGACCTACGTCGGTCAAGACCAGCAAATCTGGCCTTCTGCGGTCGAATCCATTACCGATCGTTAGATTTAATGACCAGACCGGATAATCCCTATTCTTAATCAAAGGCCAGCCATTTAGAGCTATGCTCTAGTTTCTTTCCGTGACGTGTAACGACGATGTTTTGTCTTGTATGACTCTAAGAAAACGACCTTTGTTGCTGCTAACGATGGATGAATAGATTACCTGGCCTCCACCTACCTAGGGGTAAGTGGAGGAGGCCAGTATAGAGCGTGCAGTGGGTACGGTACATGGACATAGGTGGGTCTGACAGGTGGGCCCGAGTGGGGCCCAGGGACCCAAAGGGGGGTCCTCCTCCCGTCAGAAGGGGAGGGAAGGAGGTCTAGGATACATCAAATGCGTGATATATATATATAGCGACAGGATAGTAAATGGGGCTGAATTCTTTGTAATACGTATCATAATCTATATCCTTGAGGAGAGTGGGAGAAAGAATACTGCGCCTGCAGTTCTCCTGCGTGTCGTAGATGGCGCTAAAGTGGAGAGAGAGAGGGGGACGGGGCGCTAGAAAATCCTCCCCTTCTGTATTATTACTTTCCAAAAGGGAAATGAATAAAGGAAGAAGCAAAGTGAGGACTTTTATTTTTCCCCTTCCAAGGCTCATTCGTCTGTTCCTGACGCTACCCCACTACAGCGGGAAACGACGAGGAAGAACCTTAATAATTCTCCAAGATCTTTTATCCACTTTAGCTTCAAGATGATAGATTCTGATCCTTTTCATATCTATACTTATGTGGAACTCTGTCTGCTGGTGCCTTATCGTCATCGACCCGTATCAGATTCCCCTAAATGACCTTATGAACCGAACACCACTAAACAAGCGCAGGTCATGTGTATCTGTCTCTGGCTGAAAGGAATCCTGCCCTCAACTTTATTTCTGGGGACTGGGAAACCCTCCCCTTAAGCAATCTGTTCCTCAACTTTATAATTATCAAATTCTGTGTCACGAAGCGTGATGTTAACAGACTCTTCCCTCACAGTTTCAAAAGATCATGGTCTTCCCAGAACTGATTTCAAGAATTATGGTTTACGACACATGGCTGACGCAGACATAGGGACTCCTCCTCATGGTCTCTTTCGAGGATTATGGTTTCTGCTGACACATGGCTGACAGACAGACAGAGAGTCCTCCCCACGGTCACTTTGCTGACACACAGAGACATATATATTCCTCCCAAGTGATCACCTTCAAGAATCATGGTTTCTGACACACGACTGACAGACAGACATAGGCCTCCCGACGGTCACCTTCAAGAACCTGACACACGACTGACACAAAGACGTGGTCTTCACCTAAGCCACACTTTCAGGTGCCATGGTTTCTGCCACAGATTTGACACTGTTTTTTTTTTACGTACGTTTCCCGCCCTCGTTCTCTTCTTTTCTGTAGATTTAGAAGTGGAAAATAACAAGCGAGAACCCCTGTACTGGCACATATCAAGTATAGGAAAAAAAAGAAAGGGAGAAATAGTCTGGAATGGAATTCTCTCTCTCCCTCGTAGAATGTGGGTCAAAGGAGGCGATGGCTTGGAGCTGCGTGTCTGATCGCCTCACCTCAGGCTGACGACCGCCGTAGCTCATGGGACTACGTGGGTATAGCGAAGAGTTTTGAGGACGTCATAACCACTTTGAGAGAGAGAGAGAGAGAGAGAGAGAGAGAGAGAGAGAGAGAGGGGGGGGGGAGAGAGAGAGAGAGGGGGGGGGGGGAGAGAGAGAGAGAGAGAGAGAGAGGGGGGGGGGAGAGAGAGAGAGAGAGAGAGAGAGAGCATCTACCAACCTTGGAATACCTTCGACGGGATTTGGCAGAGATAATTTAGAACTGGTCTTTATAGAGGCTGGAAGTGGTTTGAAAATAAAGCAACACGGAGGGGAGAGGAAGGAGGAGGAAGAGGAAGAGGAAGCAGGAGGGAGGAGGAGGAGGAAGAAGAAGAAGAGGAAGAGGAGGAGGAAGAGGAAGCAGGAAGAGGAGGAAGAGGGAAGAGGAGGAGAAGATATACAAGAAGCGATACTGATGAAGCAGACGCCCCGAGAAATATCCCAACGTATTACGCCGAGCTGAGCAGGACGCAGCAGAAACAGACCTGGTTTAGCGGGTGTGAAGCAGGCAAGACTCAGCAGAAACGATAGGAGAAAAAAAAACCACAGCAGGAACATGCCTGACTCAGCAGGGACGGTGGAAACAGCAGAGGTGTAGCAACGTTTGGAAAGGATGAGTGATAAGCAGGGACAGGCTAAGCCTAGGATCAGCAGGGACAAGCGTAGCTAAGCAGGGGCAAGGGGGCGATCAGCGGTAGCGTCGGAGCAGCAGAGGACAGTAGGAGCAGGCGTGTCTTCAGCAGGAACAAGAAGACTGCTACCATCTCAACAGTAGAGAGGGAGGCCAAGATTAGCAGGAGGAGCCTGAGGTCAGCAGGAGTGAGGAGGGTGGAAAGAAGAAGGAGGAGGGGGGAGTGGGAGGGTAGGGTTGGGTTTAGCAGGTAGAGCAGGTCTAGCTCAGCAGGGAGGCAGACTGTCAGCAGGAGAGCGGGTGACAATGCGACACCTGAGTAGTAGTTCAGCACAGTACTTCCCTCTTGTCAAGCGAGGCCTCACCTCCCGCGGCGGCCACGTTCGTGCATCCTGGCCAGAGCTGTTTATTACTGGTCCCACCCACCCACCCACCCAACCCACCCAACCCACCCAACCCACCTACCCAACCTACCTCCCGCCCACACGCCCGCCCCGTGGGTGTGGCGTTGGGACGGTGGTGTGGTGGTGGTGGATGTAATACGTGGTGGTGAAGTGCAATGGTGTTGGTGGAGGAAGAGGTGGTGGTGGTGGTGAGGGTGGTAGTGGTGGTGATGGAGAGGGTGGGGGAAAGTCGTAGGAGATGCTGAAGGCCAAGACAGAATTGTCACCAACATCCCCAAGTGATGGGTGTATCACGATGACTGTATGGGTGAAGGAGGCGGAGTGGTAGTTGTACCAGTGGTTATGTGGTTGTGGTTGTGGCAGTGGTGGTGGTGATGAATTCTTTACGGATGTGGTTGTCGTTCTGGAGATAGGGATGATGTTGTTCGTGGTTGATGTTGGCAATGACGGATGTGATGAGCAAATATGATCTAGTCATGGCCATCTTGGGTGAAGAGAAATTAGGGTATTAAAAGAATTGACCAGTTCTCCTAAGTTGTTCGTAAACCTGACTCTTAAATCGAGAGAGAGAGAGAGAGAGAGAGAGAGAGAGAGGAAAAGGATTACATAGCTTCGCCCTTCCGGGGAAAGGAGGGATGATAACGGTTCATCCTCGTGTGGTCAGTCTAAAAAGAAACTATGGGAAGCAGCAGCCAGGAGCGCCAACAGTCCAAGCCTTGGCGTCAGAGACACACCCAGATAGTCCTCTAAAGTAGCAGCTTAAATGATACAAGTAGAACAGAGGAGAGAACAATAACGTCACGGCAGGCAAAAATAGATGGCTGGAAAGAGGAAAAGTCTGGAGAATTAATGAGACGTAAGGATATTGACTCCACTCTGGAGCAAATAAAACCCATAAAGACATGAAACAACGGCAGACATGAGAAATAATTATGAAACTTATACAACATCTGTAGGTTCTAAAAACTATATTTTGTGATGATTATATGAGGTTTCTAAAATAGAGTGAAAGCTACGGTTAAGCTCAGTAGGACGCATTGTGGTGTTTTGATATTCTTAGCTCTACTGAATTTAGCCAGGTTACTGCATTTCCATTCCCAGATATTGCACAAGTCTGGATTAAGAGTAGCAGAATTATGTTCAGTGCGAGAAAGAGAAGAAGTATCATTGCAGAGAAAGGAGGGAAAGTGAGGTGAATTAATCATAAAAGGGAATAGGGTTAGAAGTTGAGAAGAGGTCATTTATGGCGGAAAGAAAGAGAGTAGGCGACAGAACGGAACCCAGAGGGACACCACTGCTTATAGGACAAGAAGGGGGATGTCGCTCCATCAACGACCACTGCAACAAACCGACTAGAGAGGAAGCTATGCATTAGAGAACGCAGAGGAGCAGAAAAGCCTAGATGAGGAAGTTTAGAATGCAAAGTCTTTATGCCACTTCCCGGCAAATGTTTCGGGGATGCTGAGGAAGACGACGAAAGATTCACAAGATTTCCTAATATAGGTCAACCAGGTCACAAAGGAAGGGAACAAAATCGTCACTGTATCTTCCACCATACTGGTATTCAGAGAGAAAGGAATGGACTTCTAAGCGTTCAAGAAAATGAGGGTTAAAGAGAATCTCAAGGATTTTAGAGGTAGTGAAAGTGAAGGCAGTAAGGGGGTGGTAATCGGAAGGCTTGGACCTGTCTTCTTTTTTTTGGGATGGGCTGCATCAATGCGTGCTTTTCAGAAGGAAAAGTTAGCGGTTATTAGACAGAGACAAAATAGCTGAGCAAGGATCAGAGGCACATTCCCTCAGGATTCGAGCCAGTGTGCCATCTGAGGCGTACACTTCGCCCACTTTGAAACTATGGAAGTCATGGGAACACCTTACACGAGGAATATAAAAGAGCAAGCATAGGCTCAATGGGCGCGTAGAATCATCCTAAGTGGAACTAGAGAAGAAAGTATTGAAAACAGAGAACCTTTATTAGCTAGAGATTTAGCAACTTCCTGATCAGGTCGGAATAGAAGAAGAAAGGTTGAATTGCTGAAGTTACTGAAGATGTTTTTGGGTGGTAACCAGAAAGATATATCACTTCTAACAGATTTGGGCCCTACCCCCGTCCACTCTCTCCTACGGAAGACATTGTTCAAAAGTATAACAACTCACTCTCACCATTTTCCTCTCCTTACCTCCTAAATTGCAGGTACAACTTTAACTGCTCAACACACACATATTTCTTCGAAAATCTATCACCTAAGCACCCAGCAATATCGATCCTGCTCAGCACATGGTGGAAATATCGGTAACTGTGTATGGGGATCAGTCATCGTGCTTATGGCGTGTCTACAAACGCGCCATTTGATAGTATAAACAAGAAGTCAAATCAGCGCAAGGGATACGGAATGAGACTTGTTAATGATGATGGGGCACTTGATAATGATGCTAATGGTGTGAACGCGGTGATGATACGGCTTGATAGTGATGGTGGTAACGGTGATAGTGATGACAGAACTAAGAGTGATAACACAGTCTGGTGCTTGATGTAGTAGTGCTGGTGCTATCATGTTTTTGGCTGGAGAAGAAGAAAAAGAAGAAGAAGAAGAAGGGAAGAGGAAGAAAAGGAATAATAAGAAGAAAAAGAGGCACAAGAGAAGAAAAAGAAGAAGAAGAAGGAAGGAAGAAGGAAAATGAAGAAAGAGAAGAACAAGAATAGGAAGAATAAAAAGAAAAAGTAAAAGAATAGAAAAAAAAGAAGATGGGAGTTACAGGATGATTATAAAGATGGGAAAATGTAGGGGGAAAGGGAGAGGAGAAAGAGAGAGGGAGAGACAAAGAGAGAGAGAGAGAGGGGCCAGAGCCTCTGTGGTCCATGGGGCCGTGTATTAGCATTTATTCATTACGTGCGTTATTCATCATTTTTTGTCAAGTGAACTACATCATTAATTGTTTACAACAGGCGAGGATCGTACCACAGGTGCATGGCGGTGGCGGCGGTGGTGGCGGCGGTGGTACACATGTGGGGTGCATGTGTGGGTGAGGCGTGTGTGGGGGGATGCATGTATGTGGGGGTTGGCGGATGTAAGGGTGCCTGTATTGTATATGGGGCGTTTAAAGCGGGAGAGGATGTATTTGGTGGAGCGCGTGAGGGAGGCGTACTTGGAGGTATGAGAGAGGGTGTGTTTGTGGTGGTGGGGGAGGGGGGGGGGAGGGGGGGCATTGTTTCTAGTGCCTGTGAGGGTGTTTGTGGTGGGAGTCTGCTCTAGTGTCTGTGAGAGTGTTTGTGGTAGAGGATATTCTTGCGTCTGTGAGGGGTGTCTGTGGTAGTGGAACTCGTTCTGGCGTCTGTGAGGGGTGTTTGTGGTGGGTATTGTCCTAACATCTGTGAGGGTGTCTGTGTGGCGGTGGCTTCTTCTAGTGGCTGTGGCGGTGTTTGTGGTGGGAGCTTGATCTAGCGTCTACGAGAATGTGTGTGGTGTCTATAAGGGTATATGTGGTGGTAGCTAGCGGCATAGCCTTCTGTACACAGCACTTGTTGCTACTATGGCCCTTGTTGCTATGTACTTCCGGATGGGCACGCTCTACGGAGTCTGGTTAGATTCAGAAGTAACGTTATGACTCACGCGTAAGAGCATCACCGTAATGGATGTGGTGGTCGTGGTATAGTTGTGGTGTACGTGGTGACACACTCGTGGTTCCATGGGGGTGCATAGGGAGGGAGAGGTAAGAGGAGACTACCTGATGGCCCATAGAGAGATCATCTACTCGTCGTATTCTTATTTTCAGGTAGGAAAAAGGAGAGTCAGGTAGAACAGGCGTGTATCATTACGCCTGTGTATGCTGGAGTGATGTAGTGCTGGTGTTACACAAGGGGGTGTTAGGGAGGAGGGGGCAGGTGACGTATATGAGAGAATATAGGACTGTTGATAAACAAGGCTACTTGTCATCAACAGACACCCGAAGGTCGCGATTATAATTCACGAAGCTAAGACTGGAAGTCACCAAGTTTCGACTGGAAGTCACCAAGCTGTGAATGAAGTCACCAAGCTGTGAATGAAGTCACCATGCTGCGACTGGAAGTCACCAAGCTTCGATCGGAAGTCACCAAGCTACTACGAAAATCCATCAAGCCGTGAAATCACATATGTATGTGACACTGAAGTTATGTATGTTGTATTTAAGTGTGTATTTGCTAGTATACTTATCTACTTATAACTTTCCCGGGACCCCTTTCTTGAAATGGTGCTTGAGTGACTCTAGTAACCTCTTTTCCAGGCAACTCCTGCACTTCCAGCGATACGCCCATTCCAAGTGGCAGGAAAATGAAGACCTCCTTTGGAGGGACAAGTTCTTTGACTCCCAGTGACACAGCCTCCGCCAGTGGTGACCCGTCACACGCGGCGTCACACCACGCAATGGGGAGTCCGGTAACACCTTCTGCTACTGTGTACAAGTGTATATTCGAGTATGTGGAGACCTCTGGGTGTATAGTATATGAGAGAAAACACGAGTTGGTGTTTGTGGTGACTGTGTATGATAATGTATGGGACAGTGTATTATGTAGTGCACCTGAGATGTATTTGGTGGTGTATGTAGTGGTATACGTAAATGTTTGTATGCTGGGTTGTTCCACTGTCATTTCAAGGAGATGATTCTCTGACGTAGTGGTGAATGCGGGACTATGTAAGGGAACGAATGTGTACTGAACGCTTGAAATGTATGGAATGGTCTGTGTTCACGGGTCTTGCAATGCCGTATTTGGGATGTATGTGTAGAGGTTAGTGTATTATTGTAGAGGAGGTTTCGTCGATGGTATGGGTGTATGCAGTGGCGCCTTTCTGTGTGCATGTGTATGCGAGTGTACGTTGTGGCGCATTTGTGGGTGTATTTGGAAGTGTATTTCTTGATGCGTTTCGTTCCGCACTTTTGGGTGTATGTTGGGGTGCATTTCTTGAAGTATGGAGGGGGCACATTTCAAGGCGAATGTGGTGGGGTATACATGAGTGTATGCGTTGGTGCATGTGGTGGTTATGTGTTGTATATACAAGTGTGTATGACGACTTGTATGTAGCGTGCGAATATACGATATGGTGGCATATGCGTAGCAGTGCATGTGAAAAGGGTAAGATGGTGTGTGTGTGTGTGTGTGTGTGTGTGTGTGTGTGTGTGGTGCGCGCATGGGAGAGTTTTCGATGCGCATGGTAGAGTTTGTGGTGCGTGGTATGTACAGGCATGGTTATGGAGCGCATATGAGAGTTCGTAATACGTATGAGAGCACATTTGGCGCTGTATTAGCGCATGTTAAGTAATTAACAACGTACGCAAGCGGTCATGTGTAGCGTCCTGGGTGTACATGGAGGAGCATGTGAGGGTGTGTTTGTGTGGGGGGGTGTGTGTGTGTGTGGATGTCAGTGTCGTCATCAGTTTATGGACATCAGGTTGGTGCATGTGAGTGAGGAACTTCATGATGATTGTGGGTCGGGACTTCAGGATTCTTGAGAGTGTGGACACCGGAGTGCCCCTGAGCAGGAATGCGAAGTAGGTGGTGGCTGTGTGCATGAATGACTCCGTCGCGCAGATCTCGATGGCTCATGCAGAGGCAGACACGAAGGAGGCTCTAGAGGCGAGTTGAAGTGGTGCATGGAGTCAGATGTTATAACACACGTTGTCGCAAGTGTATATCTATATGTTGCTGTGTGTTCTTCCGAATGCAGTTGCTTAATAGCGTCATTGCCTATCTGTAGGTACCTATACGTACTATATGGAGAGGGAGTTTTACATCCTTGGGGGGAGAGACAGACCCTAATATCAGAGAGCTCTTTCCGATATGTTGTCTCCATTAACCACGTCCTCAGTCATTCCGTCCCATTCATCCACCACTCATGCTATAAAAGTACTTCTTTAGATTCCTTTTATACAAGTTTCTTGCTTGATGTTATGCTATGGTCTCTGGTTGGTCTGTTGCTACACCTCCCGAGGACCTGTTCACTATTCATGTCATAAATCTGTTTTAAAAACTTAATCGTTGTGATCAGGTCACTCCTCACTCTTCTCTCTTCTCAGGTGGGTGAATCTATAGCCTTTAGCCTTTCCCGGTTACTCAGCTCTCTTAATTCTAGAGCCATCTTTGTTGCCCTCCTCTGTATCTTCTCTATTAGCTCTTTGAGCTTCTTTAGGTACGGTGACCAAACTCGTGAAGCGAATCTAGCTTTGGCTTTCTTTAAGATATGAACAGCTTGCATGGTATTTCCTTATGCATATCCTAGAAAGCTATTCTGGTATTTGCCAGCAGACAGTATGACTCCTTTTTGTTCTCCTGATATGGGACTCTGGCGACAGGTTAGGGGCGGCATCGACCCCCTAGTCCTTCTCACCCAGAATCCTGAAGCTTATTTCATGCTAGATGATAGTCATACGAACTCTTCTTTCACCTTGTCCCATCCTCATTACTATACATTTTCTCGGGTTGAATTTCATAAACCATCAGATCCACTTTGGAGATTGCTTAGGTCCCCTTGTAAGCTGATGCAATCCACCTCGCTTTTTACTTCCCTCGGCAAACGTATTTAGGTAGGAGTCCATACCTTCAGGCATGTCATTTACGTGTGTATGTGTGTGTGTGTGTGTGTGTGTGTGTGTGTGTGTGTGTGTGTGTGTGTGTGTCTATGCTGTGTCTTGGTTCGGAAAGGGAAGTAGTTAATAAAGCCCAAGTACCTGTTTACTGTGTATATCGATGGATGACTGGTGCTTCTCTCAGTGCAATTGAGGCTCCGTGGCAACCAAGTGTGTTCCGTATTTGTTCTGCTGTTAAGACCTTGTGTGTCTATATGTAGTTTGTGTCTACGTTATCCTCTGGTTTCTGGTTTGACGTTTGTACTACTTCTACTTTTGCTTATACTAATCAGTTCTGACTCGTGGATGTTGGCCTGCAGTATTTTGAATGTATGGATCCTCTTCTTTAGACACGATTCATACCGCCTTATCTTCAAGTACCATCTCCAGTGTCACTAAACGTGATATCTGGCGACGTGTGGACTGGGAAATTGGTGAGTCGTTTAACATAAGAAGGATCACAGCTTTTACCAGACGGATGTCTTCGCTTGTTTAAGCCGCTTTATCTTGTGCTGCTCTCTTGTTCATTAAGGCGTACTATAAAATCTTTTGATGTCTATTAGTGGCCTTGTGCCTACTATATCTTTGTAGTGTTGTATTCAGTATTACTCGATCTCCTTCGTACGCGTTGAGTCTAAACGCTTCCAGTTCTATGAGATCAGTATCTTCAGAGAGACTGCTAGTATTTGCATGGTGTCGTTCACGTTAAAGACATACATGCTCATGTGATCTTTCCTGAAGGAGGGTATATCTCGCTGCGTCCCTTGCAAACAGCGTTGGTGACAGAAGGTTTCCCTATGGGGCGCCCTGCTGAGTAAATGTGAAATTCTGTTGTTGATCAGTTTACGGCCATCTCGAGGGCGTTTTGGGTGAAGAAAGTTAGCACAGGACTCTTTCAGGAAATTCTTGGATGCCTTAGTGTAACATCACACACACACACACACACACACACACCAGAGGAGGACAATAGAAATAGGTCTATGGTCTAGTGTGGAATGTTCTTTATTTGTTATGGGTCAGCCAAACATAACTTTTTTTTTTAACTGACTTGGTTATAATTACAGTTATCTTCGTGTGCGTTTATGGATGTGCGTTTATTTGGATTTGTGTGCATGATATGGGTGTACATCACGTGTCTGCGTTTAAATGTGAGTTTTTTCATGTAAATATATAGATAAATGAAGAGCGGTTTTATCTAATTAAGGCAACCAGTCGGTTGAATATGCACAGCTGAGGTATTACAGATATTACAGAACTGGGAGGTCGTCATAATAGCAACAAGTTAACTGATCAGAAAAGAGTGTGTGTGTGTCCGTTTTACACTCGTGTTGCCTCGTCTCTTGACCGTGCGTATATGTACCATGTCTTTAATCTTTTATTTAATGCATGCACACACAAGTACACCCAAGCCTATGCCCAGTAACAATCTGATCGACCCACACCGAAGGGAGGATGAACAGCTGGGTTGACTGTGGACCGACTACCGCAACCAGGATTTGAACACATGCTGGCTTGATCCCGGGCGGCCCGTGTATGACTCAAGTGTTCATTTGAGATTCCAATTCACCACACAATCCTTTAAGAGCTGAGCATGTGAGTAATCAATCACTTATGCACTCTATAAACTTGTGTCTCCATGACTCCCTGTCACCATGAGAATGCAAATGTTCCCCCCTTAGCGTGTCTATAACAGAAATTCTCCCCAGATGAAATGCCATCGGGAATGAATCGGTCGAAAGATTCTCCTGTTGTGGTGGATCGTATGGTGGATCGTCTGAGAAGCGGACTCCCTTCCTCCCTAACCACAAATCCTAGACTTACACTCCACGGAATTTGTCCCCCTTGAATGCAAACTAAGAATAAGAGGCTTTATTTGTCTAAGAGACCTCTTTGCGTAAACAAATTCCTCGTATCAGATGACAACCACAAAACTATAGTGTCCCACTCTGACCCCTGGAGAGATGGCGATGGTAAAGGGTGTGGAAAAGCTGGATTAGAGTGAAAAGAAAAGGTTCTGGAATGCTCATTGCTGTTCTCTGAAGAGATCAGAAGCTGTGATCTGTCTTACACAGACGTTCCCTGTTACTCAGACGAGGCGACGTAATTCCAACCATTTTGTCCATCCTAATCTTAGCTTCTATTTACCGACGAGTCTACCAACGGTCTCAAATACCCACTGGCTATCACAGTTACCCCTAAGAGTATAGAAGAAATAAGATCTATTTAAGAGTTTTCGACTGGGCAAAAGGCGACAAGAGTCTGAGGCAACAGAAAATGAGATCTTCGACGTGATGAATCTTGACTTGGCAAAGACCAGAGTCTGTGACAACAGACGCTGTTCGCCGGTACACAGACGAACCATTATCGTGCCTCCAATGTAATACGCTCTGTCCTCCGTCAGCACGAATTATTTCCTCCAAGAATGGAGGGTGCTATTCCCAGCACACACTCTTGTCTCCTCCAAAACACACAGACCCTTCTCTCCTTCAAAAACACATCCTCACGCCCTTTTCATCCCTCCAACAGACATAACCCCCCCTCATCTTCTCCAACAGACATCGTTCTACCCTTCAACATACAGTCAACGTCTCCCTCCAACATACTCCCTCTCCTGTCCCTCCAACAAACTCATCTCTTCTCTCCTCCAACACACATCATTCTATCCTTCAACATACAGTCAACTTTTCCCTCCAACAAACATCTTCTACTTCCCTCCAACGCACATCCCCACTCTTCCCTCCAACAAGCAACCAGCCTCCTTCCCTCCTCCAACACACACACACACACACACACACACAACCCTTCCTCCCTAACTTGCACAAAGCGACCCGTTTCGCAATTTACGAGGAAGCGAGCAATTAACCGGCTGCTCCGCGCATGCGCAAGACCGGCCCAAGAAAACATTACCATTCAGAGGTGGTTGGCTTTATTTTGTCCCGACGGTCACACATGGTTAGCCCCTCCACCAGTCTCCGGAGGTCAGCACCACCGCTCCTCTCTCTCTCTCTCTCTCTCTCTCGAACCCTACTACTACTACTACTACCACAACCACACCTCCCCTCCTCCTCTCACTTGTAAACAATGGCCGAGGTCGTTTCGTCTCGTCTAGTTCAGGAGAGATTCGACACCACTGGAGCGGAGGAGGAGTACTGTTTACGCAAATGCGATGAAGCTTCGAAGCATCATTCGAGACCGGGGGGGGGGGTGATCACAGGTAAGGGGGTGGGGTGGGGTGGGGGGTAGGGGGGGGAGAGGCTGGGGGCTGGCCACTGGCAGTTCTTGGGAGGAGGAGGAGGAGGAGGTGGTGGAGGGAGTAGGAGGAGGTAGGAGAAGGAGGAGGAGGAGGTAGGAGGAGGTGGAGGGGGAGGTAGGAGGAGGTAGGAGGTGGAGGGGGGGGAGGAATGGGATATGGCGGTCAGTTAGTATTACAAGCGGGACACGGGGGCTGGGCAGCCACCCGAGACACATACTAATAATATCGCCGCCAACTCTGCTCCCTCGCTGTTATCTCCGCCGCTTAGCTGGTGGGGTAATTAACAGCTTGACTGGTCTGTTCGGACCGAGGGGCCCCCTCGGCGTCCGATACACGCGCAAGATTAGATCCGATTCTTTAACTTCCACCGCAGCCAAGAACAA
>JAYMFT010394979.1:0-19389 GCA_038088735.1 Panulirus argus
TATTACATTTTCATCTTAAACTGTGTTTTAGAGACATCAAACTCGTAAATGTCACTTGCTCTGTCCTCACATCTTCGCTGCAGACGTGGTCACGTCTGCAAGATGTTTAAATGTGTTAAACATCTTCTAAGAAAGTCTTGATGACGTTAAGTTTCAGGTGAGCGAAGAGACATACTCAACAGGACAAGACTTGAACTTATGACCTGGTATCAAACGAGTATATCAAGGATTATCATATTTTACATCAAGTATATCAAACCTAAGATCAGGTGTTATGCACACCTGAATCCCCAAGAAAGCAAAGTCAGACCACATATCACTCTTTTTTCTCTCTCTGTTCACCCAGAAGCTGCAATGGGCACAACCAGTTGTCGTGGTGGTTGAAACCAGGCAACAATATAGGTCAGATAAGATAAGTCCTGAGGTAACAAAGATCACACGTACTCACATGATTTTTAAGACCAGCTGTTTATCGCATAACTTCGACTACTGGACTGTCCAGCTTTGATGCATATATATATATAACATCGTGTGTTTCAGTGTATCTATCTCCAAACCAAGATTTATATTGTTCAGCTAAGGTGGCATGAAGCTTTGCCTCCATCTTGTCCCGAGGTGTAATTCAAGAGGGCCATAATTTGCGACAGAGGCTTCTGCACCACGAGAATGTCTGGCACTCAAGATAGTGATTCAAGTTAGAGGAAGAAAAAAAAAGTGCTTTACGATTATGATTTGGACACAGTGTGATTCAGAACTCTCGGTTTTAAGTCTTAGTTCAAAGGTTCGTTAGGCTCAAGATATTCTTTTCCGTTCGTTTTGCATATTGCTTTATGGACGATGGATATGTGCTGATTTTCAGCAAAGACGGGAGTCAGAGAGTAGATGTAAATTTCTGAGTCTGAAGGGAACTTTTTCTTCGTCGCAATTTGGTAACCAGACTCTCCCTGACCTTTGTCGTGGCCAGGCTGTGGCGACAGGTCGGGTAACTCACCCAGCACGACCGGCGTCCCTCTAGTATTGAGCCATCCGAACCCATCTCTTGGGCAAGGGCCAGCTAACCAGCCAGCGAGCAAACCCACCAGCTAACAAACGAAACACAGACGGAAAATTATCTACCTACCTACCTACATACATATGTGTTTCACATACTGCATAATTATTGTAATATGATGATCACAGGTCAAGAGATGGGATATTTTGGGTGGCCTCTGGTTGACTTGTGACTACAGACCACACTACCAGCGGTATGGTGCCTCAGTGATTGATTTTGGTTGACTGGTTGACACGCTGGAGTATGCCGGTCGATCGGTGGCCTCAAGTCGAGGCATCTGGTTGAATGGTGTCTTTATTTGCGATAACTTTTGGTTGAATATTGAACTAATTCGGGTATGGCTGGCTGGAGGGACTAAGAACAGAAAGACTGTTGGTTGAGTAATACCCTCAATAAAAGAAAAATATTGAGTGATACAAATGGACGCATTTCTACACAATGATTTTGTAACATCTTTTTACTTCACAGGAAGATCTGCAAGTGACCCAAACTTTCTTCTTCCCTTTCCCTGGTCGGCACCTCCTGGCACACGCAGCTGCAATAAACGGAAGAACACTCCTCGTGCAAAAAAACATATGTATGAAGTGACAAAAAGCAGGATTCATGTAAGAAGCTTTCATGTTTTCATTATTATATTTGGAGTTTCCTATTTTGCGTGCATTTCGGTGTTCCAGAGCCAGTATTCTGAACTTCTTTGATCTTGTTGTGTGTTAACCTTTTTTTGTCAATGACGTACATAAAGCTACATAGTTGGAGCCATATTTATGCTTATGGAGTACATATGGTCACCTAAACAATCACATAAAGGCTTTTACTTAAATATACACACATCTCTTTTAAAGACACTCTCTTCATCCTCTCTCTCTCTCTCTCTCTCTCTCAGGATTAAAAGGTCAAAAATCCCTCTTCAAATTCAGAAAAAGGTAATTTCAATTTGGTCATGAAATGATTACGCAAGTTACTCTTGCTTTCCCATTTCCATAAACTTGCATTAGAGAAAACGTCTAAAGAACAGGATTAACTGCAACATTTCCCTAAACCCCCACACCCCCTTTAAACACTGTATCAAATAAAGGGATATTAGACAGGATAGTCATGATAATCGGGAAATAATACTATGGCACACATGTTTTAATGCTCCCGTTATTGTGCATATATGAAAGTTTTATATCAATTCGTTTTTCTTTCTTTAGTTTTAGAATATTTAGAGAACGAGTCAAAGGGGATACTTAACTAGAAATACCGTTACGATAAAGTCTTGACATTATAGCCTTAATGAGAGATATCTCTCGAGTCACACGCTCTAAAACAAAATTTTCTTTATTCACAGTTATCAAAAATATCAGCTCGTATATAAAATTTTTTTCTTAGCTCCTACTTGAAGATTACCTGTAATTCCTAAGACTGAAAGGAGGGCATTCATTCTTCAGCTCTTCGAACCACTCACTTGCAAATATATCTATTGTTCGACATTTTGCTGACTCTGTCTCTTCTTTTAGCCAAAGTTTTCCATGAGTGGAAAGGAAAAAGAGGCTTAATAAAAGCATTATGCTTTATGATAAGCCTCTGAGTTACGTGACTGAAACAGCACGTTAGTTATTAAAGCAAAATCATCTTGAATTCTCGATTGGTGATAATAATTCGACGCTGACAGTCATAATGACCCTTGCAATTGATAGCCCTAATACCCACATTACCAGCTAAACGATTGTTTGCAGTAGACCTATCCACTCCTCGTTTATGGAATGCCCTAACCATCATCACACAATTCACAGGGTCGAACAGTTTCGTTAGACTTCAAGTGTCCCAGTGTTATCTAAAGCTGCCCTCTTTGGCCTCCATTCATGGTCATCTTATGGATGGAGAGATGACACAAATCTTGTACAAAATCACTTCACCTCTGCTGTGTCTTCTACCATTTCAATTCTGCAAATTGCTAATCCTTCACTAAGTCTTTGGGTCTGTATACAACCCCTAAGCAGGCTATGTTAATCTCTCTTCACACAGACAATCGTATGCTCGATTTTGGTACATTCGTGTCGACTACACCATTGTGTTCTTCAGCTTCAGTTTCAATTCTTAATTCCTTGATAGAGGAATCGGGATCCTAGTGCTGTCACTAGGTACCCCTGTACAATAATACCGGAAGCATCTGGCAAGTGTCGCGAGTGGAATGTGTCATTATATTAAATACAACAGCTTCCCTTCCTTGTTTAGTGGGTCTTTGTTCTATCTGCTTAAGTTATATTCAAGATTTATATTTAGACGCTCACTGCTTCCCTGGCTTTGGGTTATCGGAGATTATTACACCAAAGTTCTTTTCCTCATTTACTGCTAAATTACTATTGCAGCCAGAGAGTGTCTCTTTCCTGTTTGTACGTATGACTAAGAAACGCGTTATTGTCATAGTTTGTGCCTTGGTATGTGATTGGTTGGTCGGTTTGGTTTTAGGCCTATCAGCTGCCAGGGTCATTATGGCCGTCAAGTTATCAATCAAAAGATCTTTACGACCCTATTCAGGTGTTTAGGTTAATTCTAAGGCCACATATACTCCACTGTACATGTGGCTCGGGCGTGGGTCATTGCAGAGAAAGAGACATTAATATTCCATCACCAGATTCTGTCTGTCTCGTTTTCTCAGCGTGTATTCCTAGCCTTGTTTTTTTCCACTTTTGACCTGGGGTGACCTGACTTTGTTTAGTCTGAGCTATTGTGCCTAATCCCGTTCACGGGTTGACCTCACTCCACATTGCCTGGGGAGGTTTGGAGATCCTCTTCCTTGACCTGACCTGGGAGAGAAGGTCGGAGGGGGAATACTACCCAACTAGGAAGTACCCACGACAAAGGTTCTGGTCAGAATGGAATGGCTAACGAGCAGCGCTCACCGCATGTCTCGCTTGTTGAATTACACTGTCTCTTCTCTCTCAGCCGCCGCTCGAAGGGGATAATCATTATCTAGTAGGTTCATCAAGGACTGATTTCAGCAGCGATTCTAGTCTTCGTTGACATGATTCGAGAGAGAGAGAGAGAGAGAGAGAGAGAGAGAGAGAGAGAGATGGAAATACTGTGTGATAAACTAGGACAAAAATAAAGCTAAAATGGTTTCTTTGCGACACTCATAATGGGAAAATTACACAACTTTTACTGATAAATGTTTTATTTACATACAAACTCAGTTTTCAGACGCTTAACGTAAAAACAATTTGTAAAATTATCCAGCTTTGTCGTTGAGCAGAGATAGTAATCTTTTGTGTTCTTGATAAGCTGGGAGTTGAAGGCATGTGTGTGTGTGTGTGTGTGTGTGTGTGTTAGATAAAAACTGATATTCGAGAATATATAACACAGCTCCTGTTCACAAAGGGGGCTTCATCATAAAGCACCTCAAACAAAAATGGTTTGTCTAAATAGTACAAAACAAGATATCAAGATATATGTCTTAGTGGGATATGAGTAAACTCCTCTATGTACAAAGTCAATACCTAACTGTGGCTAGCCAGTAAAGAAATCTCCAAAGTGTAGACAGAACCTGCATCACATCTTGACAGGCGAGGGGAAGTGTTCTCGAACATTCCTCCCCCTTTTGGCAAGCCATGCCAGAATGCCTGTGTCACTTCATAACATGATGGGGCACTTGTCATAGTAAGCATTGGGCTGTGTCTCGTCATATCATGTTAACAAGGAGATGACATACATCTAAAGGGATTATCTACATAATTACCATAACTAGAAAGGAAGTTTAAACAGATATCCAAGGAAATACTAACACTGTGTACGTGTGTGTGAAAACAAATCTGTCCTCATAGAAACTTGAAGAATTCACTATGATGAAAAATACAGGTAAAAAGAAGTAGTTGATTATTCATCAGACTGCAGAAGGAAAGGTGTGGGTCACACACTTTAAGGTTAGCTGTGGTGAGAGAATATGCAAGTCGAAACTGCATCATCTGCAATCATGCAAAATCCATGCACGTACTTATCATACAACAGGATTATGAGTCGTCAACAGAAATACTTTATCATCTCTCAATCACATGAGCTCCAGTCTACAGGGAGCCTTGGCCATGCAGGAGACGACAGGGAACCGAAGTGGGTAGTTGAGGCCATGCAGATTACTGGGAGGGACTGTCGTGCAGGTCGGAGGTTGGAGGAGGAGGAGGAGGAAGAGGAGGAGGAGGAGGCTGCTGCTGCTGCTGCTGCTGCGGCTCACAGGAGGAGGTGGCTGAAGGAGGTGATGGAGACAGAGGAGTTAGTTGATGGAAGTCTGGCTAAAGTCCCGGCGGTCTCCGAAGTCTCTGAGACCGTCTCCATCGGCATCGTCATAGGCGACGTCAAAGAGAGGGTTGTTCTTGTACCAACCCTCACTGCAAAGAGAACGGGACGAGGTTGGCATGCTTTTATAAGGAGGGCTCAGAGGCTGGATTAAAAGGCCTCCTCGTCAGCTGAAATATGGAATATTAGAATGAAGAGAAGTATAAAAAAAAAAAAAAGATAATTTATTTCAAGCTGTAAGTAATTTTTTAAAAAAGTGACGAAGATATTAGTTGAGTCAAACATGCGACGTATCATAGATGTTCGTTTGCCATAGTCTCAAACGAAGGGTTATTTGCTTACCCTAGTGCATGCTGTTGGGAGAAAAAATAATGTTAACATTGTTAGCTGATGCACTTGATAAGGTAGATACAGAGCAAGACAAGAAGTAATGAATAAATGTCACTAGGTCGCATGAATGATGAATAAAATGCACTAAGCACATAAGAGGATGTAGAATATATGTACTACCTATATTCCTCTTCGTGGTTAGAAAAGGAAGTGTTTATGCAAAGCTTTCATGGCGACACATTAGCAGAGGGAACGAATGCTCCTCTGCTTACAGTAGCTATCGAAAAAAACAGACCAAATTCTGCGCTTTCTAAACGTACTTAGCATAAGGGCTCTAGAAAGCAAGTATTATAGGAGTGGCATACATGCAAATATATATGGGCTCCAAGGCCTCTCGGTAATATATATATATATATATATATATATATATAACCAATACGTAACGGTGCTGCTGTTGTCAAAGCATGTACGTAATAATGGTCTGTGTTCTCAAAAACCACCACACACACACACTCCTCCCCTGCACCAGGTGGTCCTTCCTCTTCAGGGTTTATGAGCTCTAGTTGGGCGTGTCCTGGTTACCAATGTCGGGTGATGTTTCTGTGTCGTTATCAATGTAATACTCGCTGAACGCAGGGTGATCTCTGTACCACCCGTAACTGGAAGAGAGCAGACTGGTGAGTGACAGGGCTGGAGGAACCCAAGTAGGGTGGGTGAGGGGGTTTTCAAAGCGTGGCCGGTTTGAGAGGGGTGGTGGAAGTTAGGGTGTGGAGGGGAGGGAACCAGGGCTTCGTGAGTGAGGGTGGGGAGAGGACACGTGAGTGAGGCGTATTATGAGGTGGGGGAGGGGTGAGGGATATCGTGAGGGAGACTTAAGACATCAGGACATTAGATGGGTTCGCTTTCTCCCTTTTCCTTCCTTGATACACCTGTTTTCTCCCTAACATCCTAGATGTACCTGTTTCTCCCTGACTTCCTGGATACGCCTGTTTTCCGCTACCTTCCTAGATACACATGTTTTCCCCTAACATTCCTGGATACACCTGTTGTTTTCCTGATCAAAAAAATTTGATATACGTCTTGACAGAGAAATCCTCTTCTTGATCGAACACAAGCATTCGTTTCAGTACTTGCGCCTCACTTCTGCCGTAACACATTCGTCTCCGCCTTGGTTCTAAAGCACAGATAAAACTCTACAGTGACTCTAATCATGCTATGGGCGTGTCATGTATAAACACCGTGGGAACGACAGCTGAATGTCGTCGAGGTATATCCGTGGATTTCAACCAGGGCAAATGATCACATGATTGCCAGGGTACATCGAGTACACTGGAAAGGTCAATAGAGTCATGAATCCCCAAACTATAGCATGCGAAGGAAAGAGATAAGATCATTCTTTGTACCGTAAAAGAATTTGTGCAATTCGTTGTTCGAATACTTCTTTTTTTTTTAAGACATATGAATGATTTTTTTCCCCCCCAGTCAGTCTTTGTACCTCTCCACTGTAAAAGGAAACAGACTGTAGCTACAGAGCCTGAAACGCTCCCTTCTCACACTCACTCAATGATAGGAAATACGTGTTCTCCTGTAACACAACAAATAATGTCCTCTCCACTACACATTCTCCAACACCAGTCGTACACAATATGTCATCAGCCATGGGTGGCCCTGTCATCTACCTTTTCATCTACGATAAGGAGATATTTTAGGTGTAATTCACCAACAGCAGGAAAGGATTTAAGTTGACCGGATCGTCAGCAATGAGAAAACTGTCTCTTTTACTCACCATTCGGGGACTCTGTCTGGATAGTCACACATTGTAGTCTTCTCGTTGTAGACTTGACCCAGGCCGCAGGAGCTTTCCTGAGGGGTGAGGCCATTCAGGCACACGTAGAACTTCTGGCAGTCGTCGAGGTCAGGGTAGCTTGGGTGGGGAATGGTGAGGCCCTGCTCGGTGAAGACCTTCTCTCCAGTGCAACAGAAGGCCCCATTCTTGATGCAAGCTGAAGAAGAGCATTAAAAAAGGTGGTATCTTTTCTCTGGAGGCATGCCAGATGTTTAAGTTACGTCCGAAGGATTACAGAGCATATTTCTAAGTAGATCAGTGATGTGAGATGTCAAGTAGGTGCTTATGGGGTAGTTTTAAGTGTCTGGTGTACATAACTGGTAAACGGGAGTGTAGGATATAATTCTTTCTTAAGCGAGTAGTGTCAGATGTTGATGCTAGGTGTATGGGCCAGGTGTACAAGGCTGTTGAAGTTCCAAAAGAGGATTTTAGGAGATAGATATCTGGACTAATTGATAAGCTGATAATTGGATGATTAGTTATCGTACAGGTAATTACTCTCTCATTATCTTCCAGGAACTAAGTACTAAATTATTCTCTTCTTATAATTCTCCCTCCTCTTTCCCTCTTCCTAATTCCTATACCTGTTAACCTCAACTCAAGTCTTTTCCATCAACGGATTTACGTACTGTCTCTCTAAGAGTGCTACCCTTCCACATCCCTCTTCCTCCAAGCTCTTTTTCTTAAGTTCAGTCGCGTTCTACGTGGTGGCGGAATGGGTAGAACGCTCGACAGCTAAGCTCCAGTTTGTGGCCTGGGTCCCAGTCTCTATCTTCTGCTGTGGAAATGTGTCCTAGATTTAACCCAGCGGCTAACTGATGCCTTGTTGTTTCCGACCGCGGAGATGTCGAGAACAGATTGATG
This sequence comes from Panulirus argus, assembly GCA_038088735.1. Classification (NCBI taxonomy): domain Eukaryota; kingdom Metazoa; phylum Arthropoda; class Malacostraca; order Decapoda; family Palinuridae; genus Panulirus; species Panulirus argus. Next base: position 8,361 of record JAYMFT010394979.1, read on the forward strand.
TAATGTCAATGAAGTCTTTTTTACTAACGTGCCGTAGTTTAAGTAGCTCGTGCGATGTGACCACGCTGGCTAAACGCCATGCCACTGGCATGCATGGAGGGTATATCCTAATCTTCTTACAGCTTTCTCCCTTCGTGTCTTACGCCTCTTGATACCTCAGCCTTCTCTCTCTCTCTCTCTCTCTCTCTCTCTCTCTGCTTACCCTTTGGTCTCCATCTCTCACCATTCCCTTATCATCTACCTATCACATTACCCACGTGATGATGATGATGTTCTATAAGCTTCACTCTCTTTCATCTTCATCCCTCTGCCTTCACATTCATTGAGGATGTTATTCATTTTTACCTTCCTTTCTCCTCTCACCATCTTTATTCCTCCTTGACAATCTTCACTATCTTCTTATCACCATAGTGTCCAAGTTCTCATCATCCCTCGTGATCACATGTCTTCATCTTTCTTCTCCTTCTCCCTCTTCTTCCTCCCACCTCCCCATCTATCTATCTCCCTCCCTATCTCCTTACCCAAGAAGTTGACTGTGTCTCCCATACTCACTGCTCGTCTTCTCAACACAGCCACCTCTGCCCACTACCTTCGGGTAGTTGCAGAGTCCGGTCTCGACATCGAAGTGGAGTCCCGGGGTGCAGTCGGTCGGCACGTGGACCCCGTTGATGCAGGTGTAATATCGGGTGCACACCGTCGGATCTGGGTCTTCGAAAACGCCATTCTTCCTGGGGCAGTAGTCGCTGACGTATTTTGGTTCCTCTGTATGGGCGAGGAGAGAAATCAGTCCACGCTGGAGGTGGAATAAGAGGGGAGGTGGGTGGGTGGTGGTGAGCTTCTGATTTGCCTGGGGTGGAGAGCGTAAGTTTCAGACTTAAAATGCAGTGAGGGAAGGGTTAGGGGCTCGATTCAAAAGGTGCAAAGCTGAATGAATCTTTAAGGTGCCAAGGGGGGAAAGGGTTGAAGGTGTCCAAGGTCTTTGGGCACAGCAAGATTCAAATGTAAAGAGGAAAAAAGGAGATTTTAGAGAGACTAAAGGAGGGTGAAGCATAAAAGTGTGTTAGTGGAAGGGAAGGTGGCATCTCCAGGTGCTAGAGAAGGTAAAATCTAGCTAGAGGCAATGAGGAAAGATGAGACGTTGAGGTACTAAGGCAAGGTGAAACTTAGAGGTGCTATAGGAGGAGAGACGTAAAGATGTTAGAGGAAAGTGAGGCTTGGAGTTGTTGGAGAAGATGAAAAGGTGAAATATTGAAGTAGCAAAGGAACATGAGGTTTCCTGCCTCATACTTTAAAGAGTATCTCTCATTATGCTCATGAATAGAAGAAAATTACACTCGTGTTCTTTCAAGTAAGTGTGTGATATACAGAACATCTTTGTATTGCTGAAGCTTGAAGCTTTGATAGCCCCACATTCCCTTCATGAAGTCGTGTTTCAGTACTTCTGCAGTACTGAAGTTTTCATCACCCTCAAAAAGAATTCATTAAAGTTACTCTCCTCAAACGCAGCCCGCAGACGTTCCCTCAGAAACCATGCGCTACTCACGGAGTTTGATCTTGGTTCCGCAGTCGACGACGTAGGGGGAATCACAAGGGTCCCTGTGACCAGCCGTCCCCTTGAAGATGTCGAAGACCAGTCCGTCTTCGCAAAGCTTGGGTGTAGCCAAACCCTGTTCGCATACCCAGTACTTGTCACATTGCTCTGGGTCCTCGTAGACCCCGTCTTCCAAGCAGTCGAAGCCTCTAGAGGACGTGGCGAGGAGCTGGTCGTTCTGGCCCAGCCCTTGGGGAACCCCTGCAAAAGGAACACATTGGTTGAGAGACGACGTAGTGGGTGAAATGAAGATGAGGTTGGTTGGTTGGTTGGTTGGTTGGGTTCTGGTGAGGTCTAACCGTCTGTGTGTGTGTGTGTGTGTGTGTGCACGTGATCTGTGTCTCCCTGTCTGCCTGTCCTTCTGTCCTTCTGTCTGTCTGTTATGAGTAGTTGCAAGAATCTGTGCTCCACAGCCAGAGAGAACAAATAGAGATATGTGTATGGTAACATACACACGACAACAGATCAAGGGAATGATAACTTAACACACTTGGAGTGAGAGTGTCCCAATTAGGGAAAAAATATAAGAGATCAATTATACCAAAAACAGTACCTTGGATTATATGAAACACATATCAAACAGCGAGGGATTAAGAAAGACGGCTGAACCATTCGATGCACTACAGACTGAAATGAAAGATGGTGCGGGGAATAAGCACAGAAGCATTTAAAAGAACATGTGGAAGGCCGGTGAAGAACAGCAGAGAAGAACAGCACTGTAGTGTTAGCGCTAAATGCGCAGGTCATGCCTGATGACAGGTACTCGTAGGTGTGTTCTCTCTCTCTCTCTCTCTCTCTCTCTCTCTCTATGACGTGAACGTTCTCAAGATCCTGTAGCAAACTGTAGACCAGAGACTTCATGTAGAATCACAAACATAGCAATCAAAAACCTTCCGTAGAGCTGAGGTTCCCTACATAGAAAATTGATCCAAATTTCTTAATCTTCGGGAGAGGAACAAAACGTGCAGGAGGCATTGTCTGTCTATTTCTACACTAAGCTCTGTCTCTGTTTCTGACCTCCTGCTACTATTTAGCCTCGATAGAACCCATTCGTTTATTGCTGCTAGCATTCTTCTTCTTCTACTTTCATTTTGTCATTCTCTTTTTTCGTTATTCCTGTGTGAAAACTGGGGCAGAGAAACGGAAACTGGGAGGGGCGAGGGTGGTCAGGTTTAGGAGAAAACCAGAAGCGGAGGAACGCCGCGGTGTCTGGGTTGGGCGCCAAGCGCAGGGTTTATTGGCCCCAGAATACACATTCGAGGCTCCTACAGGGGCCGGCCGTTCCCCAAGTCCTGGGTACGCTTTGGAGAATGAGAAAGGGCGGGGGAGATAGAGAGAGAGAGAGAGAGAGAGAGGTGACGAAATAACTAAATCGTAGGAAAAGAGAAAAGAGAAAATGCTGCTTTTTTTTTTTGCTATAACTTTCTGAGCTCATACCATGAACTATGGTTAGTCGTGTTGCTAACACGCACGTACGGACAGAGGAGGGAAATCCCGTATTTAGTGGCGACGCCAAAGTGTTTGCATAACACAGATATACGTGGAAGTGGAAGCTACGTAAAGTGTTTTGAAATTACACTCACAATTTCTCTAGACTGGTGCGTGTTTTCTGGGACATAGAGACGTTGAACTGTGACAAAGAATGTGTATTGATGTTGACCGAACCAGGAACTGAAGGTAATTTTGTTGGAGAAGGTGGATTGCTTGACGCAAATTGTAAGAATGCTACGCTACAGAAAGAAAAAAAAAATATTACTGTAATATTGCAAAATGGACCATTACAGAATACTAATTTCCTGACGAGAAAGCACGATTTGTCTGCCCTCCTTCAGGAGGAGAGGAAACGACAGAAGTCATGAACTAAATGTCAAATATGTATAGAAAGTCGGGTGTTTGGTAGGCTGAGGCTTCGGGAGAAAGTAACCCAGATGTCATGGTCTGCCTCCCTCCCTAGATCATGGTCTGTCTCTCCCTCCGTAAGGGATGCAAGAGGGTGTAGCATTAAACGCAACGGGAACAGCGAAGATGAACAAAAAATGGCAAAATGACAATCCAATTTTGCAAGGAATTCTAGAAGAGAATAAAAAACGTGGATGGGGTACTTAAATCTCTCTTTCTCTCTCTCTGATCTATCTAGAGAATCTTCCACATCAACCACAACTTCCCTTCCGAGAGAATGTATCACATAATCCTACTATGATCAACAGGAAATGACGTCTTGGCTAAACTTTTGTCTCTCAGAGATCTGACACAGGTGACTGTGCAAATGTATGAATATGTGGGAAAGTGAATGTGTTGTTGACAAGTGTGAATGTGTGTGTGTGTGTGTGTGTGTGTGTGTGTTGGACTTTACCATGGTCCTCTCACCCCGGCCCTGACAGCGTCCCCTTTTTATGGCACAGGTAACAAGCTATGGGTCTGTTTTGCCACCATGGCTAAGACCAGTCTCTCATGCAACGTCCCTACGACTTGCTTCTTTCAAGTCCACGAGTGAGATCATTTGCGCCTCCGTACGTAATTCCCCACCGAGCCATCAGCCAGCTGTTATCCTACTGTTGCAACATGCAACATCTAATCTCTTTCTATCACGGGGAGATCGAGAGAGAGGACCAAGATGGCCTGTTGCTGCTGGCTCATTTTTGTATTCCTCTTTCGAAGATTTTTGTTCATATATATATATATATATATATATATATATATATATATATATATATTCGACCCAAGCTGATACTGCGTTAAGCTGAAGTGAAGATTTCCATCTAAGACATCGTGGGTTTATCTTTCTGGAGGAGCTATGATCCAAATCCAGGAACAGCCTATACAAAGGTGTTTACCACTTGCTTCGTGTAGCTTGAAAGCAAACATTGTAAACAGTGGGTCCACAAGCTAATCCATCATGGAAATAACAAAAGAAACTGGGTTTCTCACAGACCATTGTTCAAGGAAAACAGCTGTCACGCAAGCCACTGTGTCGAAACATCCGGACTTCAAACATTTGTTTCGCACGTCACATTCCGCAGGAGTAAACAACATGAGCACCTGCCTCACACAACCTGATGGACGTGAACCTTCCCCAGTAATGTAACACACAACTTTGCTCTGCAGTCAGTATTCTCATAACCTGCTTTGCTGTCATAGTGTCCTCATCAACGTCATCCTGGAGATATAACCTCTTCATAGACCATCAGGTCTTCTTGTCATCTGTATACCCCACGTATTGCCCTCCAGCATATCACCCCTATCATAGACCATCATGGTCTTCTGTTATCTGTCTTTCCCACGATCTCACAGACCTGTTCAAGAACAGGAGTATGACTCCAAAGGCGACCTATATGCCATATATTCATTGAAAACTATCTAATTCATCCGATCTGTCTGACTCAAACTTCACATCAGCACTCATATGGATGGACTCAGCCGAGGGAAGTAATGGTCGCACTATATAAAATGCCCCACGAGACCTTTCATCTCCGACCACCACTCACTCACCTTTTGCCTCCCTCGTCTGGTGAAAATAGTGGTCACTCTCATTAGCAGTCCGACGAGGGATTCATCTACAATCCTCTCTCAGCCTTTCACTTTCCGCCTAAGCCTTGGGGCCACCTGCAGCAGCAGCAGCTGTTGATGATGCTGCTGGGACACAAGAAAGAGTTGGGGCCGCGCGCCTCTCGCACTAGACACCATTCATACTAGTTCAACTTCTTTTTTTTTCTCTCTCTTCTGTCGAATATAGACCGAGTATCACCCTTCGGGAGATCAACAAGAATGAATCTACTTATTCTAAAGCTTTTTTTTTTTTTACATCTTTATGCTAATGCGAAACTTTACACCAAACTAGAACAGCTTTTAAGTTATTTTTGTTCTGTTTTCACTTTTCGAACCTCCTCTTCCTCCTCCTCCTCCTGCCTTCAGTACTAACACAGCTGAACTAGCCTCCCACCTCGAGTAATGCAGTGATATACTCACTTGCATCATACTTCACAATCCTGGTACATGTCACGTGATGACGAGAGGCGAGAGTGATGTAGATGGAATATGCGTTTAGCACATCACGTCTACCTCCTTCTCTACACCTTCCTTCTCCCTCTATCTACTTCTCCATCACTTTACTTACATCGGTACGTCCTTCGTGTCCCATCTCCCTACCCTGCAGACATGCTTCGCCCTGTGCTCCCAAGGCCACACGTTAATCAGGTTCCTTGTTGAAAAAAAAAAAAAAAATTGTCGCTAAGCTGTATTGTATAAGGGACAAAAAGAATCTTCACATTCCCTCAGTAAATGGTCAAGAATTCTTGACGTTCGGTAGGTACGTGGTCAAAAGATGGTGTTCTCTATCCCCTTAAGTCACTCTAAGGGTAGGAGTGGAATGGAAGACAGATGTGGTCTATAGCTGCAACACTACATGACTTCTGCATTTTAGATCATCCATCTCAATGGCCATACAGTATCTTGTGTATGTGTATGTATGTTTGTGTGTGTGCATGTGTGTGTATGTATGTTTGTGTGTGTGTGTGTGTGTGTGTGTGTGTGTGTGTGCAAACCTTAGTAAGGTCTCGCTAACACTAAACTGACAGCATTAATGAAATATTCTTGAAGTGAGTAAATGGCCACAAATTTCACATGAAGTAAAACTAATGCAGCTCTCAGCGTCGACTCGGATCAACAGCTCATGATCTCAGGAAACCCTAAATGGCAAGAATGCGAACAACTGAGCGTCGGGTCGATAGGCCCTTCATTTCATGCAAATGATGGACATGATTTTCGGGCCAGGGATTTTTTTTTTTTTTTTTCTGGAAGAGTGACCCTTTCAAAATTTGTCTTCCTTCGTGAGAAAACAACTCACATCACCGACACCGAGCCAAGGCCGAAGCTGGTGTTGGTCGACTGCGCAATGTTGTGACCTTCAGATTCCTACCTGGCGGTGGGAGCGAACGAGTCCTCAGAAACAGATTGAGGATAACAAGGCTTCACGTGGATTATGTGGCGCGCAAGGTCAACCGGTGCCCCGCCAGAGGAGTTGCCTGCTGCTACCGAGAAGGAGCCGTAGATCATCTGTGTCTGAGGGGCGGAAGGAGGTAATTTAAGGGGAAGGTGGGGAGTTTTTTTCTCTCTGGGGAGGTTATATCTGTTTGAACTGAATACCTATGGGAGGAAATACAAGACTTTTAGGAGGGGAGGAGATCTGAGAGGTTGGTGGATAGAGTCTCTGGGGTCGTTTAATGGGGTGATTAAAATTTTGGATCAGGGTGTATAAGAGGCGTGAGCATTTAAGGAAGACATTTACGAGATAGATGGACAATTTAAGGAGAGGTATCTAGAATAGAGGAATATTCCTAAAAGAGTGATTATAATTCTCACTGGAAAAAAAAAATCTAGCAGACGATACTGGTGATAGATATATACATATTGTAATAAATCTTATATCATAGTTTCCTGCATTATGTAACCTATTTCTTTTATTTTCAAGAGAGGATATTGTCACACGCCTCGTCCTTGCACGCCATAATCAAATACACGAACTCTGTCAAAGACTTTAAACTTTCTGTGTTGCGTTAGACACAGTCGATGGAAACGACCCTTGAAAAAAAAAAAGTTGCATCTTGCATTGTCTGCATATGTTTAGGGTTTCTAGTCCCCGGTGGTTTATAAAGGTAGTTTCTCCTCTTACCAGCTGACAATGTAGTCTCTCGTTCTAACCCTGTAAATACTACTTTCTCGTTTTATTAACTCACTGGAGTAGTTTTTCGTCTGGATGGCTAGTGAGGTAGTTTCTCCCAGTGGCTGACAAAGCAGTTACTCGTATTCATGGCAAGTAAAGTAACTTCTCATCTTCAAGGTTAATGAGGTGCTTTCGTGGATAATAAAGTGATCTCATCTGCATAGGTAGTAAAGTATTTTCGTAAAGTACTTTCGCATCTTTTCAGGTACTGTCCTAATCTCGTGACCAGTAAAGTACTTTTTATTGCCACGTCTAACCAGACTGTGTCACGTTTTGCCTGCAAACAATTTTTTTCTGTTTCAGTATTTACGGCTAATTTGATGATAATGAGCAAGAAAGTCATTTTTTTTTTCTTGAATTCTAGAGAGGTTGTCGAACTCTGTCTCGCTCTCTCCGTTCAGTGCGTCTCGCCACAACATGCACTAGGGCCGTGTGCCAGTATTCGAAGCTCCTTACGACACACCACAAGCCAAGAATATCTGGTACAAGTCACTTAACGACTCTGAACTACCGAATTGGCTCCTTATATCAGTAGCCTCCAAAGTGATTATCCGATACGAATCATTTAACGATCCTGCACGAATTGGTTCTTCATATTAGTATTGTTGCGGAAGTTCATATGTTCTGGAATTATTTCTACATTCATTTATTCATACCAAAGATGTTTGTTCTGACAACGACGCCATTCGTATTAGATCCTACTGACACTGCAGCCAAACCTATTATTTTAGTGTCGAGGCAAAGAGTCGTCATTTCTTCCTGGCGACAGAAAATCATATGTAATTTTCTTTATTGCGGCTTATGTTTTTTTTTTTCTTTTTGCTACATTGGTCATGAAATAGCCAATAGATACTTGTCTTATAAACGTGAAGGACCTCGAGTATTGTCCAGGCAGGTACGTGTGTGTCTCAGAACACAAAATCTTGGGCCGAAGAGAACCAAAATATCTCTTTCCCAAGTAGACGAGAGAGAAAGATATTTTAGAGACGTATTCCTATTTCCCGAGATACCCACCATGAGGGAATCTACAGCGTGTGGTGGTTGCCTTATACGAAGGAACGCTTAACCCGTCACCGCCCTCCCCTCGTAACCTTGGCAATGACGCATGAACTTCCCTGGCGGGATTTTTTTCTATTTTTTTTTTTTTTTTTGCTTTCGTGTAAGAGTGAATTTCCTTTATTCAGCTTATACAACTCCTTCACGTCAAGTTTTTTTTTTTTTTGTTTGTTTCCAGGCGCCTGACGAAGACGGTCGGTGGGTATCCAGTGATAACAATGAGGTCGGTTGAATTATGGATGGTGACTTTGTGCAAATGGCTAAACTGGTGAGCCAAAATCCTACTGTCAAAGGGAACCAGTATGCTCGTCCACAAGGACACGGACATTCGTGTGTGTGTGTGTGTGTGTGTGTGTGTGCGTGTATGAGTGTGTGATTATCATTCATGTGCTATGGGGAGATAGCTTTGTGAACTCATGTTGCCCCTTGAACATATTTTACCGTGTATAACGCTCACGTTAGGCTGGTGCGTTAGCGTTAGACGAGGGAGTTAGAAGGGTCAGAAGGTCTAACGACTCGTGTTACGCTCTCGAGGCGGGACGATGCCTAACAGGGAAGACCACCTTAGACATTACACGACATTCTTCAAGAAAAGTTAAGTGCTTTTCCACTTATCGTCAAACTTGCTTATTTTATAAACAGAACGGGTGTGGAGCACTCCCCCTGCTAGATGGCCGCTTGACTTACAATCTGAGCTGAGTTTTCCAATCTCGCTCACCCTCAGATCCTCTAACTAGCCATAATAAAGTCACAGATAGTGTCCTGTGCTCTCGACACCACCAACTCTTTTTTTTTTTTTCATAAAAGCCCTGTCACAGGTTGTCACTGGGCAGTCAGTCTCTCAGAACCTCTCAAGGTCTCCACCTACGGCTGTCTTGAGAAAAGAAGATTTTTCTCTATGTCCTACGACCACGATTGCAAGCATCGCGCTTTGTCTTTGCTCTTATGTACACACACACACACACACACACGCACACACACACACACACACACATACACACACAGGTATCCTAGCCTAAGCCAGGTACCCATTTATCGACCAGCCCCGAAGGGAGGATGAACAACCGGGTTGGGTGTGAGCCAACTGCCTCGCCCAGGATTCGAGCCGATGTTGTACATATGTGCAAATTCATATGTGTGTGTGTGTGTGTGTGTGTAAAAGCAAACAAAGGAAAATTTCTCAGTGATTCGAGAGATGTAGACAAGGTGACGTAGTGGCCATAGGCATAGAAATTGGATTTCAATGTATACATAAGAAGAGTAATGCATTTTGGTGATGGAAATATCAAAATTCAATATAGCCATTGGTAAAGGCGCAATAGGAAGATTAGAATGACCTCGTAGTGACAAATCGTAATGCCGTAAAAAAAAATACAAGGCAATGCTTAACTGCACATAATAAAACAAACAGAATATTGGAATTTTTTGGCCTGGATTATATAAACCAGAAGACGAAATGCATAACACTAGCTCTTTTACAGACCGTATTTAAAGTCAGATATTCAGTTCTGGTCGTTTGAACTGATCAAAGACGAGGAGAAACAAAAGCAAATGCAAAAAGGAACCAACTGAACTTAACTCCGTCACTCAGAAATAAACCAAACGGAAAAAGACTCAAAGATCGAAAATGATCTTTTTCAAAGAACGCGCAGACTCTGGGAAAATCCGTCAGAGGTTTTCAAAATACCGAATATAGATCACAATAATGTCTCTCTCTACCTTAGGCAGAGATAAAACGACCAGAAAAAACGGCATGAAATAAAGTAGATGATGTTTTACACGCGTGGGTAAAAATTTCATAAACAGAATGGAATGAACTACGTCACATACTGTCAAAGCGAAGGCATTTAAAATACAGGTGGATATATTTTATTGATATTGGTTCTCAGTAAATAAACCTTTTTAATCATAAGAATCTACTTAATATTCAGGTATTTCATCGTCTTTTTTTATTGGCTGGATAGGAGTTTAACCCCTTCTTTCTCAGAGTAATAAAGTCAGAAATGCATTTCCTGTTCAGCCTTTCGTAAAAAATTCCCTTGTTAGTATGTTCTTTCTGTATTACATGATGGTCGTTCATAGCTATTTTCTTGCTAGGTGAGGTGCCAGAGGGAGTGGTGGTTTGGAGAGAGCCTTTTGCTTTACTATCCTGTCTCTAAGTGTAATAAGAGTTTAGGATACAATTACTGTCCTCCAGCAGTAAAGTTCTTCATAAATCATTTGGGTTTTTGTTATCTGACTTATGCCTATGTTTTTCCTTTGTTCTTCATTGTCATATTCTTCATCTCTCCTTTTCCCCACTTGGCAGTAGTGGCTGCCCGATTCTACCCAAGTGGTGACCTAAGTCAAGTATCCATCCTCGACTAAGATAACCATGAGGAGTATTTAGGTAACTCTGAATGCGTTGAATATCATCATTAAGAGCAGTATTCCCTTACAGATGTATAAGTTACCTGCTTCCACAAGGTGATTCTGAATGACAACAAGAATGACATTTGATATGAGCGATCGCATATAAGAAAAAAAGTCACTGTATCCGAAAACTGGTACTGCTCGCATTCTTAGTTTCTCAAACAATTCTTCACTGCAGTATAGCGTGAATACATGTCGACATAAAAGCAGAAAGTGATACATTTGAAGAAGAATTATATATATATATATCT
>JAYMFT010394990.1:0-19389 GCA_038088735.1 Panulirus argus
AGGCCACATTCGCTCACACTCAGTCTCTAGCTGTCATGTGTAATGCACCGAAACCACAGCTCCCTATCCACATCCAGTCCCCACAGACCTTTCCATGGTTTACCCCAGACGTTTAATATGCCCTGGTTTAGTCCATTGACAGCACGTCGACCCCAGTATACCATATCGTTCCATCTCACTCTATTCCGTGCATGCCTTTCACCCTCCTGCATGTTTAGGCCCAGACCGCTCAAAATCCCTTTCACTCCATCCATCCACCTCCATTATGGTCTCCCGCTTCTCCTTGTTCCCTCCACCTCTGACACATATATCCTCTTTATCAACCTTTCCTCACTCATTCGTTTCATATGTCCAAACCATTTCAACACACCCTCTTTTGCTCTTTCAACCACACTCTTCTTATTGCCACACGTCTCTCTTACCTTTACATTACTTACTCGATTAAACCATCTCACTTCACATATTGTACTTATGCATTTCATTTCTAACACATATACCCTTCTCTGTGCAACTCAATTTATAGCCCATGCCTCACAACTGTATAATATTGTTGGAACTACTAATCCTTGAATCATACCCATTTTTGCTCTCCTAGATAACGTTCTCTCTTTCCACACATTCTTCATCGCTCCTAGAACCTTCGCCCCTTCCCCCACCCTAGGACTCACTTCCACTTCCATGGTTCCATTTGCTGCCAAGCCCACTCCCAGATATCTAAAACATCCCACTTCCTCCAATTTCTCCATTCAAACTCACATCCCAACCAAATTGTTCCTCAACCCTGCTGAACTTAATAACCTTGCTCTTATTCATATTTACTCTTAACTTTCTCCTTTAACACACTCTATCAAATTCAGTCACCAACTTCTGCAGTTTCTCACTCGAATCAGCCACCAGTGCTTATCATTGGCGAACAACAATTGATCACTTAGCAGGCCCTCTCATACCTCCTTAACCAACCCATCCATTAACAATTTAAACAGCCATGGGGACATCATACACTCATGCCGGAGACCGACCTTCACTGGAAACAAATCACTCTCCTCTTTTCCTATTCGTACACATGCCTTAAACCCTTGATAAAACACTTTTCACTGCTTCCAGCAGTTTACCTCCAACACCATATATTTCTAAGACCTTCCACAAAGCATCTCTATCAACCCTACCATATGCCTTCTCCAGATCCATAAATGCCACGTACAAATCCATCTGTTTTTCCAAATATTTCTCACATAAATTCTTCAAAGCAAACACCTGATTCACACATCCTTTACCACTTCTAAAACCACACTGCTCCTCCCCAATCTGATGCTCTGTACATGCCTTCACCCTCTCAATCAATAACCTTCCATACAGTTTTCCAGGAATACTCAACAAACATATACCTCTGTAATTTGAACACTCACCTTTATCCCCATGATCCAAACATACACTGAATATTCTTACCAACCAATCAATCACAGTCACTCCCATTCTTAATAAAGTCAACTGCAATATCATCCATTCCCTCCGCCTTGCCGGATTTCATCTTCCGCAAGGCTTTCACCACCTCCTCTCTCTCCACCAAACTACTCTCTAAGACTCTCTCACTTTGCACCCCACCCCGACGAATACACCCTACATCTGCTACTCCGTCATCATACACATTCAATAATCGTTCAAAATACTCACTCCATCTCCTCCTTATTCCATCACTACCTGATATCACTTCCCCCCTTGCCACCTTCACCTATGTTCCTATTTGTTCTCTTGTCTTACGCATTATTTACCTCCTTCCTAAACATCTTTTTATTCTCCCTAAAGTTTAACGATACTCTCTCACCCCAACTCTCATTTGCCCTCTTTTGAACCTTTGCACCTTCCTCTTGACCTCCTGCTGCTTTCTCTTATACATTTCCCAGTCATTTGCACTCCTTCCATGTAAGTATCATCCAAATGCCTCTCTTTTCTCTTTCACTGACAATTGTAGTGTACAGTGAATTCTAGTAAATAACAGAAAATAACAAACATAATTCCAGTAGTTACATTAAATGCTGTTAATGAATTGTTTGCTTGAGAGGGAGGAGGGTGGAGGAGTTACTCGGAGAGTCATCTTGGTCAGATGATGTAGTTGGCAAAGAAGGTAGTGATTTTTAAGTGGGTTCATCTATTATATCGCTTAATGTAGATGGTTGGTCCTCTGTATGAGTGTCCTTTTCCATCAGAAAGAAGTTTTTAACCTTCATCTTCTCATGGTGGATTTCTTTATAGCATCTGATAGTAGCTAGGGTATTTCAGGCCACCATTGAACTGCATTCTATGTTTGGTCCTTGCCAAATTTAACAATAACATGGTCTCTGTAGCAAAATGCTTCAGCTAACCTCTTGTTTGTGAGAGGAAACAAGAGTATTGTACAGTATCTTGAAAAATAATGTGCACATTAGTCGATACATAGGTGCACTGTGATACAGAACTGTAAATATGTGCTCCTAATGCACTTAGTGGTACCACCTCCAGTGCACTTCACTATCTACCGTAAAAAACTACTCAGAGCACTGGACATGCAGCATCCACTCAGACAATAACTGCCAAAACCCCTCACCCCAAGCACAAACACCTAACAAGCAACTGTACAGTGTTTAGTCTCACTCTTCCTTAACAAACTCTCGTACTCCACTGATCCCGTGACAAATTAAACATCCTGCAACTCGATGCCAGTGGCATCAGAAACAAGCACATCAAAATACTCAACCAACTTCGAGAACACAACACCTAGGTAGAATTCATCAAAGAAACCAAATTGCATCCAAAACCTTCCTCTCACCTTCCTTCAACTACACAACCAAAAATGAAGACAGCCAACAAGAACACAGTCAAAGAGGACTCATAAAACTTGTCCACCACGTCCTACCATTCTTCGGTACCACTGACATTAGTAAGCAGCTCACAGACAATGACAATAACCTGGAAATACAATCTATGAGAATTAACTGCACAGTGCTAACTAAAACATAATCAACACCTACATACCTCTTCTCTCACCACATGTCTCCCCAGATATACCCACATCTGCAAAACCTGGCCACCATATCTATCACTTACCTCTTTCAGGATTTCAGTGCCCAGCGTCCCACATGGCTCAACACTCACACCTAAGATCCACGAGGTAAACTACTAATAAACCGATTGCAGACTTTCATTATCCTCAGCCTATGCAACTAACCAACCAGACTTGTGCCTCCAGCAGCTGACCTCACCAGACATCACCTTCTGTTCACTAGTCCTGCACACACAGACTGCCTAGAGCACACACAATCTTCTTTGTCCTTCTTCCCACCCTGATAACACATCTCATGACCCACACAATCATCAAAAAGGATTTCACAAACAGTAGGAAAGCAGACTGGCCAGCTTTCACTGTGAACATGGAAACACAGCTCCAAAACTTCAGTATAGGAGATTGCCTTTTCCTAGATCATACCCTAGATCATACAGTCACACACTTCCTCAACATCAACTAAGCCAGCAAAAAGCACCTACCACAAGGGTATAAAGGGAAATTTAACCCAAACCTCTCTCCACAAGCAAAGAAACCACCTCAGACATAACCACTCACCATCAACAAATCAGAAAACAAATCCGACTCTTAGATAACACTATTACTAATCTTATTACTGAAAGACAAACTGAAAATTGGTACTGCTCTCATGACAAAATGAACCACAAGACCCACAGAGAGCAACGCTGGTGAACAATAAAGAAGATCCATACTTACTGCACAAATCCACCCCCAATTCATGAAGCACTCTTGACCTATTCCAGTGAAATAACTGCTCCCAAAGAACACAAACCTTAATTTGTCCATGACTTGGGGGGGGGGGATAGAAATCAGTCATAGGCCAACCTAAAACTTAAACAGGAAAGTTATGAAAACCTATGCAAAATCCATCAAGAAACAACTTTTCACTCCCACTGATACAAGCAGTGCAATTAAAACCTTAAAGAACTCCCCAGGAGCAGACCCTGATGACATATAAAATTTTCACTTGGAACAGTTTGGCCAAGCACTTACAAATATCTTCAACCACTCCTGGCTTCACAACAAAATCCCAAACATCTGGAAATTTGCCAGCATAATACTGGTCCTATAATCCTCCAAACGACCTTCTTGTACTGACTTATATCACTTCTTTCCTTAGTATCCAAACGTTGTGAAAAACTGATTTGCAACAGAATCAAAGACAACATTCCACTTTTACACATAGAATACGGTTACAGACCCAATCACTCTACCAGCACCGTACACTGTCCTCGCACATCATATTCTTGATTGTTTAACCAACCTTACCCTTCCCTCTGTACAGTACATATGGCAGTGGTCATCACCAAGCACTCACCACCATCCCATGACACATCAGCATACAAAAGATATCACTCTCCAAAGCACTGACAAAAACTGGTCTTTGGTTTACCTTTAAAACACTTGAATTCTACAGTAGAAT
The DNA here is from genome assembly GCA_038088735.1 of Panulirus argus. Lineage (NCBI taxonomy): Eukaryota > Metazoa > Arthropoda > Malacostraca > Decapoda > Palinuridae > Panulirus > Panulirus argus. Next base: position 4,482 of record JAYMFT010394990.1, read on the forward strand.
TCCGGAAGAATTCCATCTCTTCCTACGTGACCTAGCATTACCTCTGGCAAACCACAGTATGAAGGTCCTTTCAGATGCAGATGACCTCACAGTCACATCACAACACCTAGACACCACTTTAGCAACATCAAACATGCAGCACTACTTTACTCAGTTGGAACAGTGGCTCAAGTCTTCAGTTACTCTTTTAACTCCAGACAGACATGAGATTAGCTCACACCATGTCATATTGAATGGACAGTCACTCCCACTGAACAAAACACCAACCATTCTAGGCATCATATACAACCCACATAACATTCACATCCCACATCAATAACATCAGCACAAGTTAAATTCCCTCAGAAGGCTAACTGATAACAGATTTGGACAAGAAAAAGAATCCCTGAGTATTTTCTACAAGTACTTCATCTGCTGTACATTAAACTATGCTTAACCTGCCTGGTCTTCCACCTTTCAGATGCAAAACCACAGATGCTACTAACCACACAAAATAGTGCACTCTGATCAATAACCAGCTGCTTACCAAGCAACTACAAACACAAACACTTTCACAGTGAAACATAGATACACTTAATCCAGACCCACCTCAAGATGCTCAGCACTTGCAAACTTCATGTACAGTTAGTGTTGCTGACCATGATGCACACATGGGCCACCTGGCATCAAGTGCATAGTATTGAATCCTGATTGCAGTAGTCAGTCCACAGTCAAACTCAGCTGCTCATCTTCCCCAAGGGGTTGGTCCTTATCATGGTTACCTGTCTTAGGCTCTGATCACTCAGAATCTTTTTCACTCCATCCTTCCACGTCCAGTTTGGTTTACCTGTTCTCCTCATTCCTTCATCTTCTGACACATATATCCTCTGTCAACCTTTCTTCACTCGTTCTCACGATATGTCCAAACCATTTCAACACACCCTCTTCTGCTCCCTCAACCACACTTTTTATTACCACACAGCTCTTCTTACATTTTCACACTTTCATTACTTACTTGATCAAACTACCTCATACCACATATTGTCCTCAAACATTTTATTTCCAACATATTCACCCTCCTCCGCACAACCCAATAATGTTGGAAATACTATTCCCTCAAACATACTCATTTTTGCTCTCCGAGATGATGTTCTGTCTTCCCACACATTATTCACTGCTCCTAGAACCTTCGCCCCCCTCCCCCACCCTATGACTGTTCCGCTTCTGTGGTTCCATTCCCTGCAAAGTCCACTCCCAGATGTCTATAACCCTTCACTTCCTCCAATTTTTCCCCATTCAAACTTAATCCCCAAAAACTTCACCTTTAGTCCTGATTAACCTAATAACCTTGCTTTTATTCATATTGACTAACCTTTCACCTTTCACACCCTCGAAAGTCAGTCACCAAATTCTGCAGTTTCTCACTCAAGTCAGCCACCAATGCTGTATCATTGGCGAACAGCAACAGACTCACTCCTAGGCCCTCTCATCCTTAACAGACTGCATACTCGCCCCTCCAAAACTCTTGCATTTACCTTCCTCACCAACTTATCCATAAAGAAACATATTAAACAACCATGGTGACATCACACAACCTTGCTGCAGACCAACCTTCACTGGGAACCAGTCACTGTCCTCTTTTACTATTCGTACACAGATCTTACACCCTTGATAAATGCTTCTCACTGCTTCTTGCAGCTTACCCCTACTAAAAAAGCTAGTCTTAAGACCTCCCATAAAGCATCTTTATCAATCCCCTCATATGCCTTCTCCAGATCCATAAATGCCACATACATATCCATCTGTTTTCTAAGTATTTCTCACACACATTCTTCAAAGCAAACACCTGATCCACACATCCTCTACCACTTCTGAAACCACACATATCTTCCACAATTTGATGCTCTGTACGTGCCATCACCCTCTCAATCAATACCCTTCCATACAATTTTCCAGGTTTACGCAACAGATTTATGTCTTTGTAGTTTAAATACTCACCTTTATCCCCTTTGCTTTTATACAATGGCACCATACATGCATTCCACCAATTTTCAGACATTTCATGATACATTGAATGTCTTTACCAACCAGTCGGCACCACAGTCACATCTTTTCTTAATAAATTCAGCAGCAATACCATCCACTCCCGTAGCCTTGCCAGATTTCATCTTTCTCAAGGCTTTCACCACCTCTTTTCTCTTCACCAAACCACTCTCCATGACTCTCTCACCTTGCATACCACATAGACCAAAACACCCTACATTTGCCACTCTAACATCAAACACATTTAAAAGTCCTTGAAAATACTCGCATTTCCTCACTCCATTACTATGTGTAATCACTTCCCCTTTTGTCCCCATCACCGATGTCCCCATTTGTTTTATCTTTCACACGTTATTTACCTGCTTCCTAAATATCTTTTAATTCTTCCCAAAGTTAATGATACTCTCACACCCCAACTCTCATTTGCCTTCTTTTTCAACCCCTGCACCTTCCTCTTGACCTCCTGTTACTTTCTTTTAAATGTCTCCCAATCATTTGCTTTTCTTCCTTGTAAGTACTGCCCAAAAGCCTTTTTCTCCTTCACTTGCAACTTTACTTCCTCATCCCACCAATCACTACCCTTTTTTATCTGCTCGTCTCTCACTCTTCGCATGCCACATGCATCTCTTGCACATGCCATCACTGCTTCCCTAAATACCTCTCATTACTCACCCACTCCCCACACTTCATTAGCTTTTACCTTTTGTTATTCTACCCCTAATCTTGCTTTGTGTTTCTTCAGACAAGTCTCCTTTCCAATCTCACTTACTCTCACCACCCTCATATCCCCGACTTTTGTCTCTACTTTTTCAAAAACCTCTACACGATAGTGATCAGACATCCCACCAGCTGCTCCTTTCAGCACTTTTACATGCAAAAGTCTTTCTTTTACATGCCTGTCAATATGTAATCTAATGATGCCCATTGAGCATCTCTCCTACTCTCATACATATACTTTTGCATCTCTCTTTTTAAACCAGGTATTCCCAATCATGTCTTTTTTCAGCATACAACTCCAAAAGCTCTTCACTATTTCCATTCATAACACTGAATTCCCCATATGCACTAATTGTACCTCAACTGCCTCATTACTTACCTTTGCATTTAAATTACCAATCACTAATACCCGGTTTCGTGCACCAAAACTGCTGACACACTCACCCAGCTATTCCCAGTTCACTTGCCTCTCTTGATCTTTCTTCTCATGGCCAGGTGCCTAAGCACCAGTAATCACCCATCTCTTGCCATCCACTTTCAGTTGTACCCACCTCAATCTAGAATTCACTTCCTTACACTCTATCACACATTCCCACAACTCCTGCTTTAGAGGTATTGCTACTCTGTCTTGAGCTCTCATCCTCTCGCCAACCCCTGACTTTTTTCCTAAGACTTTTCCAAACCAATCTCTGAGCTTCATTTCATTCAGAGCCAGAACATCCAGGTTTCTTTCCTCAAACATGCCACCTATCTCTCCTCTCTTCTCATCTTGGTTACATCCACACACATTTAGACACCCCAATTTGAGCCTTCGAGGAGGATAAACACTCCCCGCTTGACTCCTCCTGTTTCCTCTTTTAGAAATTGAAATACAAGAAGGGGAGGGTTTCCATCCCCCCACTTCCACCCCCTTTAGTCACTTTCTATGACATGCAGGGAATACAGAGGTAGAATTCTTTCTCCCTTACCTTATATTAATATTTATGTATATAGTGCTAAAGAGATGGCCGTGATTGGGGCATGCAGTTGCCCATGCAATCTCAGCTGACATAAAAAAGTATGCAACAGCACTAGACTTCTTGCACCCAAATTACTTTCTAACAAGCCACCAGTCTGAAACAGAAATAAAAAGTTTACCCCAGCCTCACACACATAGATACCCCAGCCCCAACACATATAACACTGACAAAACACATACAAACTGAACTTACTTGACAGAGTTGAAAACAGTCCATCTTATTAACTATCCCATGCTAACTTCCAAACTTGGCCACTAGCCCTACGCAGCAGTGTCAGTTCACTTTCCCTATTCTATAGGTATTACTTTGGCTTTTGCTGCCGAGAGCTGTCTGCTTGTATGCTTCCACCGCTATCTAGACCACGCAATACTTGGCAAGCTGCTGCATCACATGATTATTGTGTGGCCATCGGCACCTTAGGGATGTACTGTTTTGATAACTGCTTCTTTCCCTACATGTCAAAGCTTTGGAACTCTCTACCTTCTCATGTTATTCCTAATAAGTATGACCTGGCTCATTTCAAAAGACAGGTCTTTCACCTTCTCAAAAATTCATAAATACTTTCCTGTTTTTTTTTTTCTGTTTCTTAATTCTCTATGTATTTCAATTAGGGTTTGGCCTTGACTGGAGCCTTTGAAAGAAAAAAAGATTTGCCAAGCACTAAAAAGCTGACTTTCCGACTTAATCTTGAACCCTTTCCCACCAGACATATACCCATCAGAAACCACACATCCTAGACAAACAAAGAGTCACACTCTCCCATCTGGGCTGTGGACAGCACACCATAAACTATAGCACTACAAACACAGTTTTAGCATATCTCACCACACATCCTAGACAAACAAAGAGTCACATTCTCCCATCTGGGCTGTGGACAACACACCATAAACTACAGCTCGACAAACACAGTTTCAGCATATCTCATGACCCTTCATGCCAATGATGCAGCTACGAAAAAGACATGTAGCGCTTACTATGGTGAACTTGCATATATCCATGATTCATGTAACCAGAAAATCTAAAACAACAGCACTGTTCAACTTTTCCCCAACTGGACAAAAACCCTAAACAATGTCACCATTCACTCCTCGTATGGATTAAAACTCCAAACAATAGCACCGTTTAGTTTTTGATGATGTTCCTAATCTCTCCCAGCCCTATTTTAACACAATACCATTATGTTCCTTCTGTCAAACAAGAGCATCGTTTAGTTTTTGATGACGTTCCTTATCTCTCCCAGCCCTATTTCAACACAATACCAATATGTTCCTTCTGTCTAGTTTTCTCACTGATGGATGCATTACAAATGCTTTATTTGTATATAAATTGTTTAAAAACTCCCACTCCATACAGTACAAATAGTTGATTACACAGTTTGTTTTTATTTGAAATACCTAAAATGCCCTATGAACTTTGACGGATTTTCTGTTGTAAGTTATCATGCAGAGACTGAAATTCATACACCTGTTTCACAAGATTTTCAAAACATTGTGCACTACATACTATTTTTTGAAATATACTGATGCCACCACATGCTTGTCCTTACATCATAGAATTAAGAAGTTGATAAATAGGTACTTCCTGTATTAAACATACATTTAAATGCTTAACTTTCTGAATAATGTATAAGAGCAAATGTTGTGGCATTTGCTCTTTATCTGTCCATGCTTCTGGGTTTAATGCAAATAAACAGCAATGATGCAGCGCTCCTCCCACATTCTTCTCCATTCCTTGAGTGTTAACATGAAACTGGGTTGTTAATGCTATATTATAGTGGGTGGAGTCCTATCAATGAATAGGAAGCAATTTATTTATTCATTATGATAATCTTCACTGTGTTTAAGGGGCACATACGGCTGCATATGTGAGAAAATATCAGAAAGATTCCAGAGGAACATGTGTGTGGCATTAAGTCTAAAGTAAAGTTGGCTTTTTTTGGTTTCACTCAGACTAACACTTTTTAGCATCATTTATTATGTTTACTGAAGAAATTCTATACATTTTCGTGTAAAGCTATGAATGATTTTCTTGTTTTATTGTAAATGCAGCACTCTTTATTTTTCTGTGTTTTCCAATAGTCAGTTTTTATTCTCTCATATCCATAAGATTTATTTAACTAGCACCATCAAGGTCCCAGGGGTGCCATTTAATGCGGAGTCCACTGTACTCAATTGCCCTGCACTCTCTGCACGTTGATGCACACCCAGCTTCACATCACTTTGTGACTATGGTCCTGACTGGTGAACACAATCAGCTTAGTATGTGGACAAAAGTTATCGTCAAGGCCAAGCCTTAATTGAAACACATGGAGGTTAATGAAAGGGGAAAAGAAGAGACAAGGGAAGGTATTCAAAAATTTTGGAGAAAGTGAAAAACTTGTCTTTAAAATATGCCAGGTAGTAGTTATTAGGAAGGACATGAGAGGGTAGAGAGTTCCATAGTTTTGGGGTGTAGGGAAAGAAACTGTTATCAAAACGGACCTTCCTCTTGTTGCCAACAGCCACACAGTAATCATGTGATGCATCAGCTTGCCAAGTATTGTATGGTCTAGCCAGAGGTTAGGGCACACAAGGATCCAGCTCTTGGGAGTAAAAGCCAAAGTAATTCCTATGTAAGAGGGAAAGTGAACCACCATTGCTGCATAGGGCAAGCGGGTCAAGTTTTGAAGTTAGCATGTGAGAGTCTATACATTGGGTTGCTTTTGATTCACCTCTGTCAAGTAATGATGCAAAGCTAGAACTACCCAAGATGTGAGAGCAGTACTTCATACAAGGATAAATCAGTCCTTTGTATAAATGGAGCAAGTGTTTGGAAGAAAGGTAATTTTAACATCTGAACAGGATTCCCAGTTTCTTAGAGGCAAACTTAGCTATTTCTGTAATGTGGGGTTTTCACAAGAGTAGATGTGACAGTAATACCAAGTATGTTTATTGAGTCGAGGTGGAATTAAAGATCCATTGAAGCAGAGAGGAAAATAGTGAGGAATTATCAATAGAAAGATGGGAAAAAACTAGATCTTGGAGGCATTAATCTTAACCAGATTTCTTATACTCCACCAAGATATCCTGTCCAAGTCTGAGTTTACTGAGAAAGTTTTATTGTTGAGATGAGATGCAGATTGAGTGTGAAGAGGAACAGAATTGAAGGATGTGATGGAATGCATTTGATTACTTGTTGAAGGAAGGAGATCATTGAAAAAAAGGAGAGAAAGTGTAGGAGTCAAGACAGAACCTTGAAGGACAATGCTGTTCATGAAGAAAGGGGGAGAGGCTGTGCCATCAACAATCTTGGAGACAGATCGGCCTGAGAGGAAGTTAGATATGAGGAAGCAAAGTGAGGGATGTAAGTCAAAAGAAGGGAGCTTGGAGATGAGACCCTGATGCCACACCTTGTCAAAGGCTGTGGATATATCAAGGGTATCTACATAGGATTCCCCTAAAATCTCTCAGCGATGATTACTAGACATAAGTTAGGTAGTAAAGAATATCATCATTGTATCTTTCCTTATGGAAGCCATATGGGTGATCAGAGAGTAGATTGTGAGATTCAAGTTGTCTTAAGGATATGGGAGTTGAGGAGGGATTCAGATGATACATGGTAGATGTCGAAGCAACTGAACAATAAAGGTGTTAGAATAGACCTTTAAGGGATAGGGTCTACCAATGTATGCTTCTAAGAAGAAGGAAAAGTTCTGGTTTTTAAAGAGAGAGAGAACAGACGAGCAAGCATAGGTGTAAGTTCAGAGGCACAGTCTTTCAGTACATGGAGATGGATGTCATCAGGACCATAAGCATTGCTTGTGTTCAGAGAGAAGCACTTTTTGGATAGTTCGAAAAGAGATTACAGGAAGAGGCTTAGGATTAGTAAGAAGAACATCAGGGGGTGAAGGAATGTTAGGGTCATCCAAGGTAGAAAAATGGGAACCAAAAGGAGCTGCTTTGTCTATAGGAGAGACAGCTATAGTACCTCAGAACTGAAAATATTCCAGTGACCAATGTTTGCAGTGAATATATAGATTTATATGTATTTTATACACTCAATTTGTTAAGCTTTACCCATATGGAAGTAGAATACTGAAATAACTTTACTCATATATTGTTATTAATAGTTCAACTGTATGATAGATAAGTTTCAGTTGAAACCTAAAAGAATGTAATGTGGTATAGGTATATCAGTGTCTTGTTGAATACTGAACTTCTTAATTTTGATGCACCCTGTGGTGTTTGCAAAGGAACACCTAAGCTTAAACTTCTGATATTAAGAAAACTTTCCTATTTGTTTTTTATTGCATATATTACCATTTTTGTTATTTTTAGATAATTGTTGGGTAAACATGGTCTATAAATTTAGTAAGATGTTTTAGTTCTGGTTATATTTAGAATTATAGGATTTTTTTTTTTTTTAACAACCGAGTCATTTGGTACACTTACATCATATCAGAATGTTTGCTTATGCTATAGAAATATTTGTAGGGTAATTGCCTTATCGCATCAAAGCAAGTATTGCACTGCATATCGAAGGTTTGGTGGCAATTTTGAATTGGTTGAGATAACACATGTTCAGAATCAGAATGGTACAAATAACAACAGGTGAGCTGTCGAGCTGTCTTGTTGTATATGACTGGATTACAGGGGCAGTTTAAGCAAGCAATTACAGCTGCTGCCTCCTCCTCCTCCTCCTCCTCCTCCTCCCCCTCCCCCTCCCCCTCCCTTTTAGTTGCCTTTTACGACACGCAGGGAATACGTGGGAAGTATTCTTTCTCTCCTATCCCCAGGGATAATATATATATGCACATACATACACAGGAAGGACCCTTTCAGCATACCCAGGATTTTTACATAGGTTGTGTTGACAAGTTTGACTGTATTGTCTTTTCAGTTCATGGCAAGAGTTCGCTGTAATATTTATTTATCATGTGGGCTTACAGTGATCTTGTTGAATTTACTATGTTTTTTTTTGTGAATATTTGATGAAGGGATAAGTTTGTCATCCATTAACGCAGATGATGTACTGATTTATTAAAAGATAAACATTGTATTTGTGTTAAGAGTCATTACCCTTACATTCTCTTCTTGTTTTGTAATCATACTGATTCAGGTGTTGATATTTTGCTTATGATTTTTACCCATTTAAGTTACAGTTTCTTGTGGCAGTTATTGCAAATATCAATTGTCACCAACAGCTGGTGCTCCAACTGCTGTTGTAACGACGGTGGTTCCTTTAGGCTCTCAATCAACCCATATGATATGTCCACAATGCCATGCAGAGATTGACACTGCTACCAAGACATCCCCATCCATGGTGGCATGGTTGTCTGGATTTATCATCTGCATTCTTGGGTATGTCTGCTCAAGCTGGATCTTTCTTTTTATATAATGAGTTTAAGATTTTTGTTGTGAATGTTAAGTAATTTCTACACAAGTTCAGTGTATACAAGTATGAAAAGAACCCTTGATGCAAATCAGAGCTGCTTATCCACAACCAGGCCTTCATTGCTGCCATTAATAGTTTTGTAGATACATCCAGGGGACATTGAAATATCCGTATTAATCGGTAATTTTGCTGTTTATCGTACATCATTTCTTAGAAGTTGCTGTAAGACAGTTTCAAACCAATGTTGATAAGATTACTGATCAGGCAGAAAACACTTGTTTTAAGTTCTTTGAACAATAAACTGCATGCTGTTGTTTATTGTTCAGAGAAATTGAAACTAGCGTTATATACCCAGTCAGTGATCTCATCAACAACAGCTTGAAAATGCCTTATAGCAACTCTAGGAAATGATGACGTACAATAGATAACCAAAATATCAACAAGAAGGTATATTTTAATTCCCCATGGAAGTGTTTACAACACTATTAATGGCAGCAAAGAAGGCCTGGTTATGGGTAAGGGGTTCCGGTTTTGGTACATTTTACATGACAGGTAAAGAGTAGATATGAGTGATTGAGGCCAATTCTGTGTCTCTACCTAGTCCTACCTCATTAATGTGGGAAATAGTGAACGTGTGCAAAAAGGAAAATAAACTATAGCTATACATTTGTATGAAGAGGAGGCAAAATTTTTGGCCATAATATTTGATAGAAAACTGACATGGAGATTGACATGGACCTCTTATTCTATATTCCAGATGTCTTCACCCTATACAAACTTATCCCCGCATTCTTTCCCAATTTTTCTCCCTACAATACTCTTGCACTGTACTTTCCCATGCCACAGGTGGTTTTCCTTTTACACCATCCCCTTTACTCGTACTATCATACGCTTTCTTTATAAACACCCTGTCCTGCATTCTTTCCAGATGCCTTTACCACCTCAAAGTATAATGTTTCAACTGCTCTTCCATTCCCTGCCTTACCAAATGTTTCATACACCCCTTCATTACTTTCTTCATTCCCTCTAGTCATAATTTTTATGGCCTGGATTCTTGACTCATCCCATGTCCATGTTTTGGCTGCATAGTTTAGAATGAGGAGAACTATGCTGTCCCTTATTCCTTTCTTTGCTTCCATACTTACACGTATGTTCTTCATTGTTCCATTAATGGACCATATACTGTTTTCTCCCCTATCTCTCCTATAACACTAAACTTAGATAAGATAGCTCCCAAATACTGAAATTGTCATATCTTTCAGTCTTTTTCCCCATATATTTATAAAAGTTTAGTACAATTTCTTGTGTCACTCACAAGGGCTTTATAGAATGGATACTTTCATTTTATTTCCTTTTAAATGCCATTGCTTTACTTTTAATCGCATTGACTTTCTATTGCCTATGCTTACACATGTCATAAAACACTTACAACCTTCTGCAACTCCTTTTCTCTCTCAGCAAACAGAACAGTATCATCTACAAATAGATTTGTCACTAGCCACCATACCTCACTATCACACTCCACCTCAACACCCGTCCCTAGTTTTGCTTTCAAACTTTATAGTGGGGATGATACATGAAAATGAGTTATGCCATGTAAATATTTTTGGCCTTTTTTTATGGAACATTTTATGTATGAGAATGATGTGGGGTTAAAAAAAAAAATTGAGCAGTATAATTATGTTTTCTCCCATATAGAGACAAATGATATATATATTTTTTTCATACATGCTCACCATTTCTTGCTTAAGCGAAGTAGCGACAAGAACAGATTACTGAGGCTTGGAGGGAAAATTCCTTACTTGGCTCCTTGCTCTGTTCATTCTTTTGGAAAGTAATGGTGGAAGGGAAGATTTCCATCCACCTACTCCTACCCCTCTTGGTCACTATGACACAGGTAATATGTGGGCAGTACACAGGTAATATGTGGGCAGTATTCCTTCTCCCCAATCCCCAGGGATAACACATTTATACCCTTCATGCTTGATCGCCATTTCCCACGTTAGCAAGGTGGTGCCAGGAAACAGACAAAGAATGACACATCTGCCATATTCACATAACTACACTCCCTTCCATCACTCATCAGTCAGCACTTTGTATACCTAACAGACTTACTTCCCTTTACTTGCTACATATATTCTTTGTATCTTTTTCTTTTAATAGAGGAAAAATGATAGTTTTCACCCAGTCTTCAGGCATAAACTTCTGCTTCCATGTTAAATTATATATCAGATGCATCCAGTCTGTCACGCTTTCTCCACCATACTTCAGCATTTCAGCTGTAGTTCCACCCACTCCAGGTACCTCTCCTACCTCGTTATAGTCTTTTTTACTTCCCTTCTTTCCATAGGCCCCTGCACTTGTATCCTTTTCCTTTCATAATTCATACCCATGTATGTAACAACTGCTGTCTTACCTTCTTCCTCATTCATTAGTTCTTCAAAATACTCTTTCAATATTTCTTTCACTTCTCTTTTTTATTCAGCAAATCCCCTTCCTTACCTTTTATATTTGCATTTCCACTCTTACATCCACCTCTTTCCTTTTTCACCTCCTTCTAGTGCAATTTCTTATTTTTCTTAAACTTTTCATTACACTTTCATCCAAAACCTTCATCTACTCTTTCTCTGCTTTCCTCTATCAACCTCTTAACTTTCTGCTGAAACATTTTATATTCTTTCCTCCTTTGCTGAACTACCACAGGCACATTTCTTTTGAGCAATGCCTCTTTCTTCTCTTCCATAGCATTTCTAATGTCATCCATCCACCATGCATTTCCTTTTTTTATTCTCATATCTCACAACCTTGTATCCAATTTCTAATTCTACAAGTCTTTCTCTAAATTTTGTGAATACCTCATTCACACATAACTGGATCCCTATAGTTTCTTCTCTCATCAGAACTTTCTGTCATCCTTCTTTGAATCTCCTCCATGCATTCTTTCTGATTCATCTCCCTTGCCAACACTTTTACCTCTTCATTGTTCTTTTTGCTGTTTCTCCACTTCTTCGTAATCCTCACCTCCACAAGAACTGCAAAATGGTTAGAATTGCCAAAGAATCATAGCCTTTTTCAGCCTTTCATCCACTGCCACATAGTTAGTCACCCTCTTTTTTTCTCTTCCATCCTATTCAATTCTTGAATATCTGTGAATCATCATGTGCTGAAAAATTTTTTCAAGGAATAAACCTCTCTCAGCACAGACATTCACAAGAAAACTTCCACTCACATTTATTCATGGCACTCCCCATTTACCATTTTTTTTGCCAATTTCATCACGTCCCACTTTTTCATTCTTTTCACCCATTACAGTCGTCCTTCTTTCCTTCTCAAATCCATTTATACTTTCATTCAAAGACCTTAAAGACCTTTATAGTAAAATAACAAATTCTCTAAATATTTTGAAGAAAGTTTTTCACTTCTTTGGAATGAAGAGGTAAACCATGCTAAGCCCAAACATTGTATATCATTATTCTACTTATCTATCTGTATCTCTGATGTCCATACTCTCCAGGAACTCCCATTAAGGGATGGCCACAGCAGAAGAGTCTTACTTATCCTTGTCCTTATGTGTCTCCCTCGCATACGCCATTCCACGCATTCTTCTACTATTTCTCTCCCTCCATTATTCCTTTACCATGTTTGCCCATGTAACAGGTCGTCTTCCATTCACACCATCCCTTTTAATTGTACTATCGTACACTCTCCTAGTAAACTCCCAGTCTTGCATTCTTTCACATGCCCAAACCACCTCAAAGTATTACGTTTCACCCACCCTTCCACTCCACAATTCACTCCCTTTGCATTCCTTGCCATACCAAATCTCTCATACACCCTTTCATTTCTTCCTTCTTTCCATCTAGTCATACCACATGCTCTTCTCAAATAGATCATTTCTACTGCCTGGATGGCAGCTGTCACCTGAGTCATTGTTAATTTGTCAAGTTTCAGCCTGCTACTGTATGGGAGGTAGCACCTTACTGGATCCTGGTGCCGTCACATATGATGTACCTCACTCCCCCAGATAATCGTATTTGGTGAAAAGAAAGAATGATATCTAGGATGACTTAGAATGTAATTTTTGGCCAGAGTCAATTCCAGAGTTGGGACTAGGTTTAAATAAACTGATAAACTAATTCACTGTATTTTCTTATAATTCTAGTATAGTAGTGTTGGGATATTGCATGATTTGATATAATAATCTTGATTTAGTGCTGCTCCTAAATTACTCATTTTTTTATTATTATGAGCCATCATGATACATGCAAGCCCAGCTGGCCGCTTGCCATGGGGTGTCGTTGCTGCACATGCCACTTTGCCCACTGAGTCAGTTTTCTGCTTGCATTTAAAGGGTAATGATGCATTGTTTGCAGTATGTATATTTCTACACTTCTGCCTACTTGAACTCGTCACACTAACCCTATGCATCAGCAAGTATTCCTACCACAAGTGAACTTGCCAAGAGGGTAAGGAAGACCTTTACGTAGAAGTAAAGTGTCAAGTTATTGAATAAACTTGGGTCTAGCACTTCAGCAGTTGCATTAATAAGAGCAGTATTTGTACCATAAAGAAGAAAAGCAAACCTCTCAGAAAAGCCAGTGGTTTCAGTGCGTTATACATGACAGCTAGAGACTGAGTGTGAACGGATGTGGCCTTTTTTCATGTGTTTCCTAGCACTACCTCGCTGACACAGGATAGTGATACTGTTTCCTGTAAGGCGGGGCACCAGGAATGGATGAAGGCTCACAAGTGTGAATATGTACATCTTTATATATGTATATGTGTGTATATATGTATATGTTGCTATGTACATACATGTATGCATATATATGTGTATATGAGTGAATGGGGCTTTCTTCGCCTGTTTCCTGTTGCTACCTCGCTGACACAGGAAACTGCGATCAAGTATAATAAAAGATAGAATAAATAATAAAAAATAAATTGATATTTTTATCATCCTTGATTGCTGTTTTCCACATCAGCGAGTTAGCGCCAGGAAACAGATGAAGAAAGACCCATCCACTCTTATACACACATATATACAAACACATGCATATGCACATATACACATGTACACATTCATACTTGCTTGATTCAATCCATTCCTGGTGCCACTTCGCCCCACAGGAAACAGCATCACCACCCCATGCGTCAGTGAGGTAGTGCCAGGAAACAGACGAAAAAAGAGGCCACATTCACTCTCACTCGGTCTCTAGCTCTCATGTGTAATGTACCAAAACCACAGCTCCCTATCCACATCCAGTCCCCACAGATCTTTACATGGTTTACCCCAGACGTTTCGCATACCCTGGTTCAGATAACTTACAGCATGTCGACCCCAGTATACCACATTGTTCCATTTCACTCTATTCCATGCACGCTTTTCACCCTCCTGCATGTTCAGGCCCTGACCGCTCAAAATCCCTTTCACTCCATCCTTCCACCTCTAATTTGGTCCCCCACTTCTTGTTCCCTCCACCTCTGAAAATATATCTTCTTTGCCAACCTTTCGTCACTCATACGTTCCATATGTCCAAACCATTTCTACACACCCTCTTCTGCTCTCTCAACCATACTCTTTTTATTACCACACATCTCTCTTACCTCTACATTATCTACTCGGTCAAACCATCTCACACCACATATTTTCCTTCAACATTTCATTTCCAATACATCCACCCTCCTCCGTACAACTCTATCTGTAGCCCATGCCTCGCAGCCATATAATATTGTTGGAACTACTATTCCTTCAAACATACCCATTTTTGCTCTCCAAG
>JAYMFT010395000.1:0-19388 GCA_038088735.1 Panulirus argus
CCAGCCCCCCGCTCCCGCCCCTTTTAGTCGCCTTCTACGACACGCAGGGAATACGGGGGAAGTATTCTTACACCCCTTTCCCCAGGGGATATATATATATATATATATATAGCTGATATCCATTCCCTTCAGGTAGTCCCTCAAGGAGGTGGCCATGGCAAAAGTCTCCATAACTGGTGAACTCAAGGACCGTTTCTTAGCCTTTTAGTACCTCAACCCTAACAAGCCACTGGCAGAGGGCAACTCTAGTGCAGTGTTTCCAGAGGCTCCTACCTAATGTACCAACCTATTACTTCTACCTAATGCTCCCACCTAAATGTTCCTATCTACTACTGCTACTATTGCTAACTAATGCTCCTGTATGATATTCCTACATAATACTTCTACCTATTGCTCCTACCATTTTGCCAAAAGACAGGGTTAGAGCACAGCACTCACTTCAGGAAAATCTAGATTTACAAAGTGAGTTGTGTCAGTTAAGTGCCGTCAAGTGTTATCTGTGACAAGGAAAGATTGTATGTTTGCAGATAGAATGCCAGAAGTTTACATGTGAGGGAGGCAGAAAGAAAAGACAGCTACCTGGGTCAGAAGAGTTCAGGCTTGACAACTACAGAAGTGCTGGCTCACTATGCAGCTGTCACTAACCCTCCTAATACCCAGACGGGTAGTCCCGGTAATATACCTCCCTGGTCGGTGGCTGCCTACCAACTACATGGAAGAAGCCATGAAAAGGGAGCATGTGTGCTCCTACTAAGAGAAAACAGGTACATCACCACAGAATATCAATGCTTTGCCCCTGACAAGAGAAAAGGCAATCTCTACTTGCTGGCTCTATCTGCAGGTCTAAGAATACAGGGAATACAAACTATGAATTCCCAAAAATAGGACTAATGCCAGTTCTACATATCTAAAAATCTCCAACTGCAAAGGGCAAGTAGTTGTAGTGGACTTGGATAACAACCTACCTAGGTGTTGCAAGTATTTTCTGTGTTACATACCAATGAGAGCTCTAAAAACTACCATGAAGAATTATAGTGAAGTTGTAAGGCACTATCCCTAACTCTTCTTCAGTGCTCTTAAGCCTGGAATATATAAAAGATTATCATATAACATCGTTTGCTTTCCATGACAATTAAACAGTTAATAAACATTATCACTGCTATGACCACTGTTTGGCTGGTTCATGGAGAATGAGAATCTTAATAAACCTTACTGGAATAAGGGATATTGGAGGCTTCAAACCCCTCATGAGATCAAAGAAAAAAGATGAAGGAGATGCTTTGGGTCACAACATAACCTTTGATTCATGATCATATGCCTTTAGGCACCCCTATGTAGATGCTAAAATTTTAAATTTACTCATTCTCTCGAATAGTTATGAAGGAAATGCTCCAGTGCATATACATGACAGAATAAGAGTGGATGTGAACAAATGAGGGTCTTTTCATCTATTCCTGGCCCTACCTCACAATACAGGAAACATTGAACAAGTATGAAGAAACCTAAGATTTTTCACTAATCCAAAAGCATGCACTTTGGCTTTATGTAGGAAAGCAATGCAGTTCCTGAAAATAAAATCAATAATTCAAGAGAAACAGTGCAATACAACTAATGTCCCACTTTCCATTTCCCATTTTTTCACCATTGTGAGTACTCAACTCTAAATTCCTCAAGGCCAGACCACAAAATGAATATTTTGGGCTAATGAAAGAAGCCTCTAATGTTTACATTGATTTATAAAACAATTTCATACAAAATATACACAATATTATACATATACTTATCATATGCAAATTATAAATGCCATTCACATGGTGATGGTGCAGTTGTTTGACAACATAAAGACCTCCATTTATATGACTAATCATATCAGCCACTGGTGCCCTGTGTGTTTCCCTCTTCTGGTGTTTTATGAATTTAATTATCACTTACACCATCTCCCACTATACAGCAGAGGTCATTTAAAAAAAAGTTATGTGAATTTTTCACTCATCCCAGACGTCCAAGTAGTTCATCTACATATGGTCATTTTTGTACACCACATCTCTGTCTATTCCTGTTTCCTCCATAAACATATCACTTTACATAAGGATACTATGTTAACATTCTTCAAGTTCCAAATTTAATTTACCTTCCTGACCCTCTGTATGCCATAAATTAATAGCATCTGAACATTCCTTTAAAGTCCTTCCTCTGATACGTACCTACAGTACCTGCAGAAAGTCTGAGGAATATGGGGTCTTTTGTTGTGTGGTTGGGTGTCCTCAGAATTTCTGTGTCTATCAGCCTACTGAATACTCAGATTTCATTTAATTAGTACTTGGCAACTCTCTCTGGTGATCCCATCACCACAGACTGAGGAGTGCATCGGTGCCTCATGGGACAAGCTACAGAGATGGGACGCATGCTACGAACTGCTGGATCAACAAAAACCCTTTGTGTGTTTCATTCACTTTTTGTCCCTCTCCACCCACCCACACTTTAGAATGAGGCACAAGAATCTCACCCAGCAATAAAAGGCTCGGATTCTCGCCCTGAGGGAGGCAAAAATATTGGTGAAGGAGATCTGTCAGCATATGGGGGTGAGCAAGTCAGCCATATACAGCCTCATTGCAAAAGCCAAGAATATTCCACAAGGTGAAATTCCACCTCATAAATCTGTAACAGGGCATCCCAGAAAGACTTCAGCAACTACTGACAAGCTTATCAAGTGGCAAGTATTGATAAATCCATGCATCACAGCAAGACAAATGAAGCAAGTCTAGCACTCCCTCCTCAGAAGTGTTGCAGAACACACTATTCAAGAGCACTGCGAGAAACACCTGAACCTGCATCTTCGTTCCACAACCATCAAACCCCTTCTGGCTCCCATGATGTGTGATGCTCGTCTCAGTTTTTCAAAGAACTACAAACACTTCACTGTTGAGGACTGAAGAAGGGTCTTATGGAGCGATGAGCTGACTTTCCAGTGTAGTGCAGTGCAGCGTGGCAAGTTGAGACGTCCCTCACAAATGAATCCTCTTAACCCTCATTACGTGCAAATGACTGTCAAACACCCAGACTCAGTCATGATTTGGGGTTGCTTTAGTGGAGAGTTAGGGTGTGGGGGATTTCGTGTGCTTCCCAAGAACATCACAACAAATGGAGACCGCTACATTGAAGTTCTTCATGACCACATGATGAATTTTTATGAGATCCACTGCTGCAACTTCTTTGTGTAAGACAGTGCACCATGTCACAAGGCAAAGAAGGTCATGAAATGGTTGTCAGACAAGCAGGTGAACGTCCTTCAATGGCTTGAGAATTCTCCAGACCTGAATCCCATCGAGGAGCTCATCTGGTCGAACGGAATTAACCTTGATTACTGCAGAAATCCTACTGACTCCATGCCGCAATGCATACAAGCTGTTTTGAAGGCACGTGGTGGTCACACTAAGTACTTAAATAAAGAAAAAGAAGGATTTTATTTTTTTCATACCCATTCCTCAGACTTTCTGCGGGTACTGTACTTTCACCGGATCACATTTCTTTCTTGACAGAATCTCCTACTCCTAAAACCCCTCCACGAGTGCTCTCACTCATTGGCATTCTCACCTCATACCCTACATTTCAATCTAAATAAATGTACTTATCTTACTTTCATTGGAACTGATGTCCAGTTTCCTTTAGAAAATCATACCATATTCTTCACTTGCTCAAGCTTCATTGTTTTACTGTACCTGGTTCCCACATTCACTTTATTAACTCACTTTCTACTGATATTGTATTAATAAATTTTTGAACCTCTATTTACAAACAGCCATATTCTATATGGCTAATAATATATCATCAATCCCCATACTGTAGTTTATAGGTTTCTCCTAAAAGAAGATAGTTCATGAGAGATAATACTTGCCATTATCTGCCACCAACTATAAACAGGAAATAAAGTGATGAGGCAAAGAATGCAAGGAAATATGAGAATGGCTGGGAATTAGAAAGTATTTTGCATGGGACACCACTACATAGTGTAAAACGGCAACTTGGATATGGATGCTTTGAGTTGTCAAAATAATGCATAAGCATGACAAGTTAAATGGAAACCACATAACTAACCTTTAATTTTCATTCTTTCACTTCAAGAGATCCAGAGTACCAAGAGCTACTATTTTTTAAGTCAACCATCCCAAGCAACATGAGGAAGAGTGTGTAACTAAGTAAAGATGTGTGCCAAGGCTACAGCATCTGGTTGATTCAAGTTTGAACTAGGCAGCATCAGTCTTATAGTGCTGGTTTTGACCAGATGGCAACACTTATATAATGCTCGTGTTGACCAGGTGGCAACACAATCATGGCGCTTGTGTTGGTTAAGTGATGCCACAATCACAGTGCTAGTAATGGCCAGGTAGCTACACAATAATGGTGCTAACATTGGCCAGATAGTAGACATAATAATGGTGATAGTGTTGGCCAGATGGTTATGCAATAATGGTGCTAGTGTTGGCCAGATGGTGGACACAATGATGTTGCTAGTGTTGGCCATGTGGCAACACAATCATAGTAATGGTAATGACCAGTTGGCAATACTAATACGGTGCTGGGGTTAGCCAGGTTGGAGCATCATTACAAAAGTGATACTAGTCGAGATATGGTGTCTGTCTGAAAGTGTTAAACCAATAGCAGAGTTGTCAGTGTTGATATGATCCAGGTCAGAAGACAGACACTTGCTTCTTGTGAGAAACCACAAGACAAGTAAGATGAGATCAGTACTGTACTTTATGATAATAGGTACAGACTGCAGTTGTGGCAGTGCAAGGGGGATGGCTGATGTACAGCTCCTATCCCACACGTACTCACTTGTAGTTTACAGAGCACAAGCCATTACAACAGTGAGGCTACTGATGTTGTCAGCCTAATCAAATGACATGCTGAGGGATCAGTGGGAGCTCAGATGAAACACTAATTCTACAAGATGTACAACCACAGTAGCTTAGGTTTTGCCAAGTAGGTTTCACTGTCAGGTAAATTAGTACCACTTTCCTTAAATAACTTTACCTGAGTATCTTATTATTCATGATGCTTCAACAATCCTTCTACATGACGTAATAGTTGGACTTGCAGTGGGCTGAAAAAAGAAAATCATCTATCACAAAGAGTGATTAATGAAATACCGGCATAGCATTTATATACATATTTCCTAAACCTACATGTAATCATCTCCAGACTACTATTTCTTTGCGCAAATAACTAATCCTTCTCTAACATTACACTATGGCACTGCCTGTAACTTTACATTTACTGTTAACCCTTCCTATTCTTATTCTAACCTGAATTTAACTCCAACTTAAAAGTTTTTCATTTATCATCACTATATATTCATACCACCCTAATCTTCCATCATATATTTTACAATAAATACCTTTACATTCCACATCACTCACATCCTTGGTTTGATCAACTTGATGCAACATCAATCCATTCTTGGCTTTAACAACTACCTCCAAATATCATGCATGCCATACTTAGCTTACCAACTTCCCCTTTATTGAATTTACTCTTTTCCATGACTTATCAGCTACTTCCTCTGTATACCACATCACTGTTCTTGGCTCCATCAACTACTGCCTCCAGATGCCAATTCATCATCACTCCATCATTACCTCTGTCTTGTGATCCTCCACACAACCTAATTCAGAATAGACACATTTCTGTGGCTCAATAAACAGTAAACAGACATATAACAAATTCACCCAGACAAAAATGAATGTATGATACAGAAGTCCCATGCTAACCATGTGGGTTGCATTCCTGGACGAACTCAAGGTTGGAAACCTGTGGTAGACAAGGTACAAGGCCTGTGGAAAATGGAGAGAGAGACAGTGTGCCTCATGAGATGAGAGATATACCTAAAGTCCCATAACGAATGCTTCAAAGTTAAAAATAAGCATGTTATACTTCAAAAACAATGAAATGGTTATTCTCTCAATGTGAACAGAAATGATGTACAAAATTGTAATGTAATACTATAATGGTAGTATGTTCCTCTGATAACATGCCTCCATACTCCCAAACATCAGCCAGCCAGCTACAAAGCACAAAAGGCTACCCCAACACATGCCCAAATAACATCGCCAGTTTACGACACTCCTCCAGTCTTCCTAATGGTGGTCCACAAGGCTGGGTTACAAGCAGCCTGTGGTCACATAACACACACCCAGTGCACAGAAAAAAATTTTGGTGGTGCTGTGTGCACTAAAAACTTGATTCTGTGGTTTGTAAAATGGTGTACATTATTCGTGGCATGTATACACAAAAGCATTGTTGGCAAACCCAAGGCAGGCAAGGGACCATTATATTCACTTTAGGTAGGCAAAGAGCCCTTCATCAATGTTCATTTATGATGGAAGTTTCTAACCAGTGTTCTCTAAACACTTTGCTTCTCACACAGACCAAAGCCTCAACAAGAAAGAAGTGCCAGTATGATGTTTTAGCTTTCTTTTTTGATAGGGAAGGCACCAAGGCAAAAGCATACTACTAAACAACAGAAGCATAATAATAAACAATCTGTCATGAATACCTCGCTGTCATAATAATGAATTCGCCAGCTGATGATACATACTGCATCATCCAGAACCTGACAGTTACAAGATCTGGCAGCTCAAGACACTGCAAGCTTACTCACAACCCTGCTCACCTTGGGCAAGCAGAAGATACCTTCCGAAACTGGGGGTCCTGATGCTCTATGTAGCACATATCCTGAAGCAGAATCTTGCTTCATTATAACCTACCCAAGAAATACTTAAACCCCTTCTTAATGATGTAGAAAGTGTTTCTGGCTAGCTAAAGCATTAAATCTGCACAACACAAACTGGGTCATCAGCCAGATAAGGGCTGAAATTTGCACCAAAGATCAACCCCGTGAAAGGTAAAGGTTTATGACAAAGCTCACTCCTTCCACCTGGTATGCTGCTACTGTATAATAGCAGCATGAAGCACATGGTGTGTTGAATTCTCACTCCATATGTGGTTTTGAAAACAGAAAATACACTACATATGGAGCGTATGACTTATCTTCTGAGGTTGCTTCAAGAAGGGCAGCAAAGCCATCACTACATGAGACTTATGCACATGAATATGAAAGACCACCAGTCATCCAGGTAAATGGCATATTTTCTTTTTTTTTTTCATACTTGGTCACCGTTTCCTGCATTAGTGAGGTAGCACCAGAAACAGACAAAGAAAGGCCATATCCACTCACATCCATTCTTTTGCTGTCATGTATAATGGCATAATGTACAATCTTTATATCACAATTCAGAAGAAACCACTTAGGCAATAATATGTCAGTACAATCCTGGGGTTTGCACTGCAGTTATTTCTGTTTTTGCGTTTCTCAGTTTGGTTCACATACAATTGATTACCTCACGGAACTACCTGAATTGTCTCTTTTTCCCTTAATATTTAAAATTCATATGCTTAAAAACCTTAATAATCCATTCTCGCCTATCAACAACTCCCTTCACAACAAGATATTTCAAAATTCCTCATTCATTCTGATAACTATCTTTGATCCCATTCTCTCCTCAAACACTCAATCTCATGTTCTTTTAATTTCATAAACATCCTATTTGAAACATCAGTAAAAAGAATTTTGGGTGGCAAAAAACTCAACAACCACAGAAACAGTACAAGAGCAAACGAGGCTTTTTCTTCATCTGTTCTTGGCTTTTACCCCCAAGGGAGGGAAATGGCAAGCAAGTATGAAAAAGAATATGCTCCTTGACCATACTGGCTTTGCAAGTTAGCCAATGCATCCAAACTCATGGCTACCGAGGCACAGCCTTGCTGAAACCTTACTCATACTTACATATCTTTCTCATATATTACCTATAAACTCATTCACCAAGTCACTATCTGTGTTCATGGAGCCAGTGATATCCTCATTCTCCACCAGTGGCAGGAAGAGCTGGACAAACTCTACTGTGTAAGGTGGTGCCACAATCTCCAGTACCTGTTGTGAAGAAAAATCATAAACAATAAATAAATGATATTAATAACTTCAACTTGTTCGTTATCTATACAAAGTTAAATGCTTGTGTACACTTTTCCATCTGGATGGAACACCATCTACCTCTGGCTAAGCTGAGGCAATGAATTCTTAATCTGATAACTTTGTCATCGCAATGAATTCTTAATCTGATAACTTTGTCATCCCTTAATAAATCAAATCAAGATAATAGTGGCTAAATCACCCGACTTTGCATTCAACTATCAATCTATAACACCTGTGCACTACCTAATCATTCTATTTACCACACCTGACCAGAGTATTACCAATGCACACTATATACTATTTACATAAAGTATGTAACATGTCACCCTGAGCAAATCTTGCATACCCCATAAACCAATTACACAAACTGTGTACTTCCTGTGCATCCACTACACACCCTATATATCATCTCCATGCCCTGTACATGTATCAAATGTACTAAACCACTAACAACCAATTGCAGGCCCTGATAAGCAATATCACAAGATATACAACTCAATTTCATGTGCAACATGAATATTCAAGAAGAACTGCAGCAGCATGGAAGAATTTCTTTTCTTCAACACAGAAGAGATAAGCTAAAGACGTGTGAAGGAGCTCATTTGCTGTATGATCTAAGAGATGTATATAGGATTAAAATTAGTGTTAATCAAAGAAATTATAATCCACAAGTTACTGTAAAGATATCCAGTTTAATTACCTCCCGCACAAAATAACGAATAAGGGAAATATCAGTGTCACCCTTAGTAGAGCAATTCTTGATGTATTTCATTACAGGTAAGACACATCCACGGCTCAGTAGGTTCACCATGCGGTCCAGGAGCATCTTTCGCAGTTCCAGCTGTTGGGTAGTCAAGAGAATATAACATCTTCCAATTGAAAGATGAACTGCATATTTCCTGATTTATGACATTATAAGAATCAGCAAGGCAAAAAGAAAATCATCATATGATGAAAGCTTTCATTCCCCATTCTTCAGTGGGTAGCAACCCAAGTGATAAAACTTAGCATGAACATTTTTTTATGACAAAGAGACTGGCCTTCTTTACATCCAGCAGATAAGTCCCTATTAACTCTGCTCACCTTTGGTGAGACTAAACCCATGCTTCCCGGATTGAAAAATACTACCAGTGTACTACTGCATCTTACAGTAGAAAATGCTTCTCTTAGCTGAAAACCAAACAATCTGCATATATCTCCAACAAATGATTTTAGTACTGCTGCTGAGTTAAAGTTTGAAGATAGTTCATTAA
The DNA here is from genome assembly GCA_038088735.1 of Panulirus argus. NCBI lineage: Eukaryota > Metazoa > Arthropoda > Malacostraca > Decapoda > Palinuridae > Panulirus > Panulirus argus. Next base: position 9,286 of record JAYMFT010395000.1, read on the forward strand.
TGTACTTCAATCATATTTAAGTTTTACTAATGGTAGGCATATAAAATTGCATTAAACCAGTATGATACCAGGTTTTTCATGTTTCAAAAATAAGTAACTAAACCTATATCAATTTTGAGGCTGAGCTGCATTGTGAAGGATATAAAATATAAAAAATATGCACTATCAGATAAAACAATGGATAAATTAAAATAACCCAATAATGGTATGGAATCACAAGTTCCAAGAAATTGGACTATGTAAAATAAACCACAATGAAGTTCTTAGAAAATCAGACTATGAAAAATAAACTACAGTGAAATGATTCTCCAGTAATATGACCGGTCCCTTACCTGCACAAGAATCTCCAAATCTTGAAACTCTGATTCAAACAATTCTATGAGCAAACAGAGGACACGGCTGTGGAGGAGAGGATGGATAGACACTACCTCATCTAAGAGTGCCAGGTGGGTAGGTGTCGATTCTGTACACAACTTAAAATAACTTGATTCCTTCACTACGCACTCTATCCACCGAACAAGGCCAACACTTACAACAGGGAACCTGAAAATATGATGCTGCTATAAGCTCTGACTTTCAGTTTTATATACCCACTTGCTTTTCATATCTTAGCAAGGAAACTGAGCCATCAAGGAAAAATCCTCACATGGAAAAAGGAAGTGCATAAATATTTCAAACTACCATGAGTATCTACTTTTTACATCTAATCATGTAACATTTCACATTCATAGCTAGGCACTCAATTCCAAATTTTCTTTGAACATTACAGCCACGACATTCTATATTCTTTCACATATTCTCACCTCTTCCATAAATACAGAAAAAAGGTTCTGATGCTGAAATATGTAAACCTTAACCACTGCAATATTCAACGTTCTCATCTGCACTAATGTGTCTCTCAGGCATGCGTTGCTTTACTAGGTTTTTCTTCCTTCATAATTATTTCACTTAACTTACTATTTTCTTTGCTCAAACATACTCATTTCTTCCTGTTTATTTTATTCTGTATATCTTCCCTATTCTCAATATCTTAACAAGTACTGTAATGGCCAATCTCCTCATTATAACTTATCAGATTACTTAAAAAAAAGGGAAAATGAATTATAGCTTACCTGATGCACTGATATAAGGTATTAATTTCAGCAATAAGCTCCATAGCTGACTTCCCACCCTGACAAATATTGTGAACTTTTTCGATGGCCTGCTGAGTTGGCTTAAGGTCATCCCGATTCACCTAAAATTAAAAAAGTAATCAAAGTATGTTTTAATTATTTTCATGATAATGAATTTCAGTAACATTATTCAAAACCAGTTCTACAAAACATAGGTAATAGTTGGTAGGCAGCCACCAACCAGGGAGGTATATTACCAGTATTACCCACCTGGGTATCAGGTGGGTTATTCTGTTTACAAACATACAATCTCTCCTTGTCACACATAACACCTGACAACACTTAACCCACACAACTAAACCTTTGTAATTCTAGGTTTTTCCTGTGGTGAGTGCTATGTGCTTGCCATGCCTTTTGGCAAAATGGTATGAGCAATAGATAGAAAGTAGTAGGCAGGAATATTAGACAGGAGCATTAGGTAGAAGTCACTAAGAACATTAGACAGGTACTTCTGAAAACACTGCACTAGAGTTGCCCTCTGCCAATAGCCTGTTAAGGATGAGGCACTAAGGGTTAAAAAGTGGCACTGGAGTTCACTACTTATGGTGACTTTTACTGTAGCCATCCCCTTGAGGGAGTTCCTGAAGGGAAGAGGCATTAGAGATATTCATAGATAGACAGATAGATATTCATCAATGTTTTTTCTTCCTTAACTCTATATACTGCAGTCTTCACTCAAAAAAGTTGTGACATTTTTCAACATAACACAGTGGTAATATAAGTACTGTATCTAGAATGATAAAAACTATTTTATCATCATTTTGCAGCTCCAAGGCTGCACTGTAAGCAGGAGCAGAGAAATGATGGACTCCTCTGGGGCAAGTAGGCCCTGGATAAGAATGTACCTCTCTAATTTCCATTCAATGATGGTGATATATCTTCTCTGAAGCTGCCTTCTTGCTCATGGTGTAACCACTTGCAATAGGAGTCAAGTACCACCTAAAATAATCATAAAAACTCAATGCCCTACAGTGTTATCTCAAGTGCCAGAATTATTTTTCTTCTGAGCAATTATTTCATACCTAAATTTGTCTTATTTGCCTGTATATGGAGTACTGTTTGAAAAAATGGAGTGGCTCCTCCTACATAGTGAAACCAAAAGCCTCACACTTTATGACCTCTCCCCATTTTTCATATGCCATAAAGCTGCTTCTCTCCCTCTAATCAGGAGGTATTATTTTCAATGCAGCTTGAGAGTTATCTACACATCTCAACCCTAAGGATCTGGGCCTGTGGCACGTAACAGGCTGCTTTTCCTAGCTGTTATGTAGGGACCAGCCACATGAAGACTGACCACTATGATACTGTACCTACTTCTTTCCCTAAAAGTCGAAGATGTGGAATCCTCTTTCTCCTTTCATTTTTCTCTCTCCCTATAATTTGTACACATCCAAAAACTGGGTCTAAAAGCAGATAAGGAGACCAAATTAATTCCCTTTCTATTTCTAATTTTCTTCTTTTCTTCACAGACTTACTTACCTTTCAATCAATCCAGTGTCATGTTGGTCATAAAAATATAAATATAACTGTATTAAAACTTTTTGAAAATCTAATTTACTATGTCTCACCTGTCTGCTTCTGTTGCCCTTCTTTGGTGTTTCGTACACACTAGCACTGTAGCCCAGAAGGTAGAAGTACTTGTTCTTGTGTTCTTGATTAACCTTACTCCCAGGCTTAAACAAGGCATCTATAAGGAGCTCTGTCAAGGATAAATTGAATGTATTCCATACTTGATGTAACAAGTATGATACATCAAGCATATAGTACATTCATAAATGTATATGAATGTACTATATACTTGATGTAACATACACGTGTGTCCCCCCCCCCTCAAGATCCAATACCTCTTCTATTCGACTTCGTACCCATCACTCCCTCTTCAACTCTAACTTCTATGAATCCTTTCACATCACACAGTCTTACCACTGGGCTTCCAATGTTAATTATTCTTTCAAGTTCTGTTTAGACTGCATTCATAAACTCTTTTCTGTGTCAGTGCTCGGAGCATAAGCATCAATCACACTCATTCTAAATCTAATTTGAATATGGAAATAAAAGTCTACTGTTTACTTATTTGCAGTCAACCATCTTTTCATAATTTTCATAATAATGATCTCATTTGAAGTGCTACATATATTGCCACATCATTTCTCTAAATGTAGCTTAATCTAAAAAAGGAATAAAAAAATGTCCATCAATCACTTGAAGCTGTGAATATTTTCGTCAATCGCTTACAGTTACAAATATGTTTATAAATCACTTACTTTTATAATTAAATAGTTGGGCAGGGGAAACATTATTTTACACAGTAAAGCATTCCTGAAAAAATTTGCAATGAAAGTTTGTGCTCTCTTACCCAGTAGCTATTTGCAATGAAAGTTTGTGCTCTCTTACCCAGTAGCTGTGGTATGCGTAAAAGGTCAACAGGTGGTGGATCTGGAGAACTATACAGCTTGAATAATACAGTCATGTCAGCAGGATTAAGAGCATTACGTGCCAGCATGGGCGCCAAGGCCTGGGCAGCTCGAGGGTGGGCCATGGCACCATTGAGTGCCAGTTGAATTGGAGTAACATTCAAGGCACTGTTTAAATAGAGATAATATTATTCCATTTCTTTTCTAGTCTGTGTTCATGTTTAAAAGATATTATGAAACAAGCTTCTCATGCCATTTAAACATGTAAAATTTCATTCTAATATTACTGTATCCTTAAAAATAAAATAAAATAAAATACAAGAATGAGTAGCAGTTAAGTAGCACTGCAAAAGACAAGATGAGAGTCAGAGAGTCTTATATCTACACTTAACATACATGAACTCTGGTAACACTTCCCATTCACAGCATGTTGGAACTGGGAGCAGGGCAACCAAAAAGCTGAAAACAAATCACTAAATTAAAAGACTATACTTTTTCTGGCCAGACAGAAAATGAAACTCCCTTATCGGTATTTGAGTTTGTCAAGAATAAGTAATCAGGACAGAGATCCTGTCAAATCAGCAGCTACCCTCAAGATGATGGGGGTCTTGCCAAGCTTAGATAAAAGCATGACATCTGCTTTCACTTCCGACTTATTATGCCATAAACCAAGAACAACAAACCAGTTGGGGTATATGATGTGTTGGGAAACTCAAATCAACATATTTCCACATTTCATATTTGTGTAAGTAAAGGGAAGTCCAGAAAAATACAATCTCTCCGTAACATATACGAGCTGTGGAGACATATGCCAAACTGAAGTGTCAAGCCAATCAATACGAGGAGAGCAAAAACTTGTGATATGTTTAAAGTTCTGAAAACTGAAAAGGCTAACTTCTGCAAATAAGTCCCTCAACATTACAAATTATTGTGTAGAATGGGTAGATTTGGTTTTTTGGTGTAGTGGTTATCATTCCTATCCATGACGCAATCATGGGCCACCCAGGGTCAAGCGCATAGGTTTGAATCCTGGTTGCGGCAGTCAGTCTACAGTCAACCCAGTTGTTCATCCACCCCTAGGGATTGGACAATAAAATGGGTACCTGGCTCAGGCTACGGTATGTTCATACATATATATATCATACTTGATCGCTGCTTCCCACATCAGCGAGGTAGCGCCAGGAAACAGACGAAGAAAGACCCATCCCCCAACATACACACATATATACATATATGCACAGTACATACATATACACACCAACATATATACATACATATACGTACACATGCATATACACACACATGCATATACACATGTACATATTCACACTTGCTCGCCCCCATCCATTCCTGATGCCATCCCGCCCCACAGGAAATAGCATCGCCACCCCCTGCACCTGCAAGGTAGCACCAGGAGACAGATGAAACAGCCACATTCACTCACACTCCTCTGGCTGTCATGTGTAATAAATTTCTGCGTGGATGTAGATAGGGACCACTGGTTTCAGTGCATTACACATGACATCTCATGTATGGATCTGAGCGGATTTGGCCTTTCTTTGTTTCCTGGCGGTAACTCGTTAATGCAGGGGGTGGCGATGCTGTTTCCTGTGGGGTGGGGCGGTGCCGGGAATAGATGAAGGTGAGCAAGCATGAATATGTGCATTTGTATATATGTAAACATATTCTTGTCAACATATACATACATACATAGACATGCATATACATATATACACATGCACCTTTTTGTTTCGTACATATTCGCCATTTCCCGCGTTAGTGAGGTAGTGTCAAGAACAAAGGACTGAGCCTTTGAGGGAAAATCCTCACTTAGCCCCCTTTTCTGTTCCTTCATTTGGAAAAGTAAAAACTGGAAGGGAGGCTAGGGGAGAAAGAATGCTTCCCACGTATTCCCTGCATGTCGTAAGAGATGACTGAAAGGGGAGGGAGCAGGGGGCAGGAAATCCTCCCCTCCAGTTTTTACTTTTTCAAAAGAAGGAACAGAGAAGGGGGCCAGGTGAGGATTTTCCCTCTAATGCTAAAAAATATGTATGTGAATATCTTTAATACTTGTTCATTGTCTCATGTTACTGGGGTAGAGCTAGGACCTGACAAAGAAAAGGCCTCATTCGCTCACATCTGTTCTCTCTTGGTCTGTTGTTTTTTGAATATTCCAACGAATTCTGCCTTGTTTTTAAGTTCTTTTGCCTGCCTAAGTACCTCCTGGCTAGTTGACTCCAACTAAAATTTCACCATAATAAGTCAATCTCTTATGACTTCATTGTAACCACCAATTCTGTTTTCCTTTATCACTGAAACTGCATCTAGCAATTCCACAGCCCCCAGAAATCTTTTGATGACTAATTCATCTTTCTTTCCCTTTTCCTTTCTATCTTGTGTATATGTGTACATACATGTAGTTATCTGTTTGTATTGTATAGGGAGGAAGTTTTAGTCATTTTATTCCATTCATCCACCACTCCTATGCTATAAAAGTATTTCTTTACATTTTTTTTATGTTTCTTGCTTCATTTCAAGCTATGTCCTTTGGTTAGCTATCCCTACATCTTTTGAAGAACCTGTCACTGTCATCAATCTGATCAGGTCACCCCTTATGCCTCTCTCTTCCAAGGTGGGCAAATTTAAGGCTTCTAATCTTTACCTGTAACTCGGCTCTCTTAATTGTGGTATCATCATTTTTGCCCTCCTCTGGATGTTCTCCTCTAGCTCTATGCTTTTCCAGGTGCGTTAACCAACACAAGAAGCTTATTCTAATTCTGGCCTTATGTAGGATACGAACAACTTCCTAAGTATTTCCTTATCCATGCACTTAAAAGCTATTCTAATATTTATTAGCAGACAGTTTGCCTCCTCAATGTTTCTCCTAATGTGGAAATCTGGTGACAAGTTAGGGAGAGCGTCGACACCCAAATACTTTTCACACACAATCCCGAAGCTTGTTTCCAGCTTGATGATAATCATATTTAAGCCTTACTTGTAACTCGGCTCTGTTAATTAAGGTATCATCTTTTTTGCCCTCCTCTGGATGTTCTCCACTAGCTCTATGCTTTTCTAGGTGTGTTGACCAACATAAGAAGCATATTCTAATTCTGGCCTTATGTAGGATATGAACAACTTCCTAAGTACTTCCTTATCCATAACGTAAAAGCTATTCTAATATTTGTTAGCAGACAGTTTGCCTTCTCAATCTTTCTCCTAATGTGGAAATCTGGTGACAAGTTAGGGAAAGCGTCGACTCCCAAATACTTTTCACACACAATCCCGAAGCTTGTTTCCAGCTTGATGATCATATTTAGGCCTTACCTGTAACTCGGCTCTCTTAATTGTGGTATCATCGTTTTTGTCCTCCTTTGGATGTTCTCCACTAGCTCTATGCTTTTCTAGGTGCGTTGACCAACACAAGAAGCGTATTCTAATTCTGGCCTTATGTAGGATATGAACAACTTCCCAATTATTTCCTTATCCATGCACTTAAAAGCTATTCTAATATTTGTTAGCAGACAGTTTGCCTTCTCAATGTTTCTCCTAATGTGGAAATCTGGTGACAAGTTAGGGAGAGCATCAACTCCCAAATACTTTTCACACACAATCCCGAAGCTTGTTTCCAGCTTGATGAAATCATATTTAGGCCTTCTTTCACCTTGTGTGTGTTTCCCCATTAACCCTGTCTTCAATCACAGAGAGAGTTTTACACTTGAATGTGTGTGTGTGTGTGTGTGTGTATATACATATACATATGTTACATTCAGAGAGAGGTCTTCTGTGTCGGCTTCATCTTGTTTGATTTACTGAGGATACTGTAATCAAATGACTCTTCAAATGTGTCTTCTGGTGAGGTTTCATCAGTCTCATACCTACCAAAGAAAGGAAATCTGACATTAGGTTTCATATATCTGAACATAATAGAATAACCATAAGTAATCCTCAGACAGGAAAAGGTTAGGAAGTTCAGCCGATTAGCATTTAGTGTCTTAATAAGACAATACTAAGAGAAAACTTCACATATAGTAAAGCAAAAACCAAAAATGATTATCAATATTCATTTTCATATCACATCTACTCCAAAGAAGCTAGTAATCAGTTAGATGGAGTGTCACTAAATTGCCACAACCATTCTCACTTTTACTCACAGATGACATCCTACATCCCCCAGTCAATTTCCCATATGATCCAGGGCAAATAACTTTGGTTAGACACAAGGTATAATGTTAAATATTGGACTGGAGACCTCTTACTCAACCAATGTATCATAAAATTTTATTTTATCAACATGCAAAGACGAAAATGTGGGCTTGTGCCAGTGAAACTTATTCCTAAATTCATGTAACTGCATGAAGGTGTCATCCAGCAACACACCAAAACATTTTCAAATTAATCCCCATATCCATCTTTAAAGATGGAAAAAGCTGACCTCAGCTGACAGGCTATGAAGCTACTAATTCATAGTTGCAGTAAAATAAAATCCTGTTAAGTAGGATTAAGAATACTGTCATATTTTCAAACAGCAAGATATTCATTTTTCCTTTAAAGGTTGTTGCATCACAGGATTACAGAGTGATAACCAATGTGAATAAAAGCACATCTAGTAGATAAAAAAAAAAGGCAGTCAACCCAATGATATTTTACTGAACATAATAATAAAGTCATTTGTCAACAATCCTATTAATTCCACTGACTTAAAACTCACTCACTGTAGCACAGTAGTTCTTGTATCTAAATATTAAGTCAGCAGAGTATAAGCTGAAAAAGTTAATAATTGAAAAAGTATTATAATAATAAATAAGTCCCATTATAAGATGTGACATCTATAACATGAGAGAAAAGATATCTTAGATGTGATGAAATTCTAATTAAGAATATGTCATGCTTTCTTTTTACATTTCATTGTCAACATAATCTTCCATAAGGAACCTACACTGTTGTTGCAATAATTTGGTAGATAGACGTAAAAATCTCGAGTATATCTATCTATCTATCTATATCTCTGACACCTGTTCCAACTGGAACTCCCTCAAGGGGGTGGGCACAGCAATAGAGTATCCATAACTAGAGAACTCCAGCCCTGCTTCTTAGCCTTTAGTGCCTCATCCTAAACAGGCACTGGCAGAGGGCAACTTTAGTGCAGTGTTTGCAGAGGCTCCTACCTAATTTTCCAACAGACTACCTATGCCTAATGCTCCTGCCTAGATGTTCCTACCTACTACTATTCACTGCTCCTAAAATTTTGCCGAAAGTCTGGGCTAGCACAAAGAGCTCACTGTAGAAAAATCAAGAGTTACGAATGAGATGTGTGAGTTCAATATCAGTTGTTATGTATGATTAAGGAGAGATTGTATGTTAGTGGACAGAATGCCAACAGTCCAAGAGTGGGTGAGGCAGAAAGAAAAAGACAGCTACCTGGGTCAGAGGAGTGCAATTTGACTACCACTGAAGTGCAGGCTCACTACGCAGCCATCACAAACCCTACCAGTGCCCAGGAGGGTAGTACTGGTACTGTACCTCCCTGGTCACTGGCTGCCTACCAACTACTACCTAACTCTAGATTCTCGGTTCTGCAAATTCATTTCATCAGTTTCCAATGCATATACAGGGTTAGAGACCAGAGTCCCAAAAAACATCCCAATTATTGCCCTAAAAGTTTTCTTAACCAATAGAAAAAAAAAAAAATCACAGAAATATGGAACATATTCAGTATAATATGTAAAAACAGTCAGAAAAGAACAATTATTTTCATATTCAGAAAAATAACAAAGAAAATGGATGGTAGAAATAAAATTACCATCTAGTGCACAAACAATAGGGATCTCCTTTCATTGAAAACATTTGACACACAATAATCACTGAATGAATATTTTGAAGTTTATCAAAATGATCTACTCAGAGATGGAAAAAAGTCTACAACTGAAAGCAATTCAAAAGTTAACCTTAAATATTTGAGAAAAGTTTCATTACAATTTTTCAAAGCTATTTTCATATTGAGACATATGGAAAGAAGTTTAAAGCTAGGGTGTCTAAATGTGTGTGGATGTAACCCAGATGAAAAGAAAGGACTGATGGACAGAATGTTTGAGGAAAGAAACCTGGATGTTCTAGTTGTAAAAGAAACAAAGCTCAAGGGTAAAGGGGAAGGGTGGTTTCCCTGATACTGGAAGTAGCATGACCTTGGGAAGCCGGAACCTTTAGAAAGATCTAGGTAACACCAAGACCCTTTCACAGAAACTGGTCCTGGGGTAATTATATATAAATGAGTAAAGAAACTGCAAGACTGTAATAAATGCTTAAATGTTCATTTACTGCTAAGTCCATATCTACCAAATGAATACTGTGAAATTACAATGGGCCAAAAATTCTCAAAAGAAAATTATATGCTCTATTTTTTTTTCATACATATTTGCCTTTTCCCACGTTAGCGAGGTAGTGTTAAGAACAGAGGACTGAGCCTTTGAGGGAAAATCCTCTCTTGGCCCCTTCTCTGTTCCTTTTTTGGAAAAGCAGA
>JAYMFT010395011.1:0-19386 GCA_038088735.1 Panulirus argus
TATATATATATATATATATATATATATATATATATATATATATATATATATATATATATATATATATATATGCTGTCTCCCTTGAGCATAGAGGTACAACCCATGTGAATGATGTCCTGACCTTTGACCTGCGCAATCCTACAAGGGGGTCTCACTGTCACACTCAATTATCATATTCAACGATCGTTATGTCGTGTCCAAGGGTCGTATCGCTGAGCTTAAAGGTCGTACCGTTGTGAGAAAAAAAAAAACAAAAAGATCGTAAAGTCGAACTGTAGCACTTTTTTCCCCCTCTCCTCCTCGTAGCACAGACATCCAAAAGCCATTTCCTGTACTAACATCCCACCGCGCGTCACGCCACCACATTTCAACCCTATAAAAACATTTCAGGGCCCGTCGCATTTGATGGCTCACGGTGGCCTAGGAAGAGAGCCAGTGGTAATATTCTAAGCAGGTTATTCTGGCGTGCTGTAGGCCGGACCTGTCACTCCCTCCGGCGTCCGTATGGCTCTCTGGCACGGAAGATCACCGTTATTAGTGACCAGCACTTCGTTTTTTCTTAAGGTAGGGAAGGAGAAAAAATGTCCCAACTTATTCTGTTTATATATCTATAGGCGTTACCGAAATCCGCCTGTAAAGTGAGCATGTAAAGTCAACTTTGGCGAGGCTGCGTCGCTAGGAGTCTCATCAGAGAACTCACTGCAAAGGAGTTCCTCACTTCCCTGCTACTGGAAGTAGTGCAATCTTGGAGCTGCAGGAGCTCCTGGAAAGAGTTACTTGGTAACACCAAGACCCGTTCTTAGAAAGAGATCCAGGTGGAACTGAAGGAGTCATGCGTAAAGTGAGATCGCGTATGGGTCTCAGAGTTATCTTTGAACACCTGAAAAAAGCGTTCAAGATTCATTGATTTGTGGTCATAACTTGACGTTGATGGACCTAATTACCCCTGGCAGCTGACGAACCTTGTTTTTTTAAGCCCATATAACTGGTATGCCCAAAGGAAATTCAGAACAGTTTAAATTAGTGTGGCGGTACGACCCATGAGCACGACGGTGCGACCCATGACAATGACTCTGCAACCCTTGGGTACAATGGCCAGGTCTTCGACATGGTCCTTGTAACAGAACCTTTACCAGTGAAGTCACACGCCGGGCCATCACACCATCGTGCTAAAGACCCGTACCGTCGCACTCAAGGTACGTACCATCGTGCTAAGGAGCCGTACCGTCGCTCTCAAGTATCGTACCATCGTGCTCAAATGCCCTGCCATCAGACAGAGCTGGCTAAACTATGCCTATATTTACGAGAAGGGGAATATTTCACACATACTCAACTTAGGGAGTGGCTCTGAAGAAGCCAAGGCTTGCGTAAAATTACACCCAGGGCTTCTCGCAGAGTGGACTGGCATTCCTGCACACCGAAAGAGGGTTAGATTTTTTTGTCGCTTCTCGTGGTGACGCTGGTGCGTTCCAAGGCAGGAGAACACTGCCAACTCTTACGCTGAGCACCGAGTACATAGTTATTCGCTCTCCTTCTCCCGGACCGTGCCGTATGCATGGAGGCAAGAGATCGCTGTTATTCAGATGATTTCGTGTGCTGTATGAAAATATGTGGCGTAGCCATTAGTCCTTTTAAACTGACAAAGTATGGGCCTCTGTGGTGCAGCGGTTTACGTCATGATATTTACCAATTTGTGTCGATAAATTCGCCAAATTTTAGGCAAAACAGTCAACATTAACAGCCTGAGTTCAATCATTTTCAAAACCAAAACATTGCCCTGAGTCATCGGTATATCCAGGCTGTCTTTCAAAGTCTAATTTCTCTAGTCTTTATCATCTGTTACTCCCCGTCTTTCATACATTCATTTCTTTTTATTCACATTCTAAATCTCACTTATTCATTTACATTTCATTTCTCAATTTCTCATTTCTGTTCAATCGTTTAGATTATATCTCTACTTTCGTATCATTAGGTACTTTTCCCCCAGCGTCCCAAATGAAGGCAATATCTCTGGCGTAATCCTGAGGTTAAGCGTGTGGGGCACCAACCGCAGGCGTCCTTTTTTAAGTCTCCAAGAGCGCAGACTCTCGCCGTCTCTTCCCCAAAGCACTCCAGCAGACGCCGCCGGGTATACTAACTCTTAGAAATATATCTGAATCACTATGACCTTACAAAGTCTCATGCATCTACCATTTTACTACGGAATTTCGCCTTAGAAAGTTAGGACGAAATCTTTCAAATCTTGCGAATCACGTCTCTCTCCAATACGTCAGGAATAAATATCTTTTACACCACATCAACTATTGTCGTGTGTGAAACAGGATGCGCGAGAAAAAAGTCACCAATGCCATGAGAAGCTCAACAAAAAATGTCCCAGGTAATTCTACTGAAGGCGACGGAAGCACAGCTGCACTGGAGCTGACTGACGCAAGCGATTTTGATCCTGTATGACAGGCTGGATGCGCTGACGTATGCATCATTTCATGCATTTGTGCACATTGTAATCGCCAGGGGTGCCTTTGTTAAGGGTGCTAATAGTAAAAAAGCCACTAATTTTCCTTTGTTACATGGGCTAATGGTAAAAAAAGTAGAAGATACTTTGTTTTCAGTAATCTATCCTGTTCTTAGTATCAGGCTTTTGAGAAAGTGAACATTCATGCTCACGGAACACCGAAGACTGTATGATATCATGGGGAATGAAGTGAACTTGGCCGCAAAATGAGGTTAATTTGTTGCGAGTCCCATACCCCGATAGGCGGCTGATGCGTCCAGCTTACAGAACGTGGCAAATGATCCTGAACCGTTGCACTGAATGAATAATATTCGATAGCGTACAGCCGAACATTCATTCTGCTCTAAACTCCAATTCAACGATAAACATTTAGTAATAACTAAAGATAATTTCAGCTCCAAAATAACAGTAACAAAGGGAGCGCGTCACAAACAGCCTCTCCTTCCGCGCTTCGGCCACGACATGACCCCACGCGCTCTTCAAAAACGATTAGAATCACACACACACACACAGCTCCGCGTAGAAAAATCGTCGTTGAACATTTGTTTGCAAAGTGACAGGGCTGACGGGTAATCATACCGGATGTCGTGAGTAGTATTTTTTTTTTTCAATCGATGTTATCGCGGCTGAGGGAGGGAGGTAAGATGGCAGGCAGCGCCGGCCAGGCAGCAGCCCGCCCCACCCGCGTCCCGCCAAAACATTCTTTTATAATCAGAAAGCTACTCGCCCCAACGGCTGAAAAGTGACCCATACTTAACCCCTAGAACTGAGAAATGACCTAATAAGTCTCTGAGAGCTGGCGAAGAGCCCAGGTAACGAGCGAGGGGACGAAGAAGAGAGGGAGAATACCAAGGAGCAAAAAACAAGAGGGGAGAAGAGAGGTGAATGAGTATGTATACGGAACGTTTAGAGGAACCGTACGGGTTAAGCTATGGTGACAGTTCATTTGTAGATAATGACCGTGTTTTTATCGCCGAGACCCCGTGGCAACACTGGCATCGGTGTATGTAGCAGGATATTAATAACTAAGGCGAAGTTTTTCTGGCCAGAGCAAAATCCCGATGGCGCATCGCTCGTATTTTTGGCGGGCTGCGCGACCGCAGCGCCACCATTACTGCGGGGTTTGGCGACGGTTTCTTACGCGACTCCGTTTTAACAAATATGTCGTGATATCATTTAGCAGGCACAGCGATGTGAAAGAGAAAAGTTCATTTCAGATCATGAATATAATTGCAGATGGAGAGATACACGAGTCTTGCTGGCGTAAGCTATGTGATCACTCAACTGCCTGAGACACAGGCCGACCTTAGCCGCAAGAAACACCACCTTCAACTGAAGGATCGGATGGCCTTCACCACCCAGCGGGTCATGACGCTTTGGAGGATCCATTCCTTGAGCTCGACCCATCACGACCCTTGGGTACGACAGCCAAGCCTTTTGTTTGACCTGACCTTGAGTACAACAGTGGATAAAATGCTATGCCTTTGGCCTTACCCCTAACAGTCGTGTCAAAGGCAAAAGGGATCATATTTAAAGGTCGCACCGTCGTGCTCAAGGGTCCAATCGTCATGATCAAGGGTCGTACCATCATGCTCAAGGGTCGCACGGTCGTCCTGAGGAAGATGGCATCACCACAACGCGTGAGTTGGTGACGGTACTTATTTATATACAAGATTCCTCCACAACTTCCTCAAATGACAGATCTTTAACTAATTCGTAATACTTAAAAATCAAACATACAGTATCTCTATATGATACATATGTCATATACACTCAAATCAGTAACACTGAAACTGATACAATAAAATACAAGCAGAAGTTACGGGTTAATTAACCCATGTTAATTCCGGAGACGTCTATAAATCAACCCCTTAATTAATCTGATGTTCTTCCAAGATGATGAAGCAAACAGAATAATGTTACGGTCGGGAATAAGAACAAGGGTGTTCCGTCATCCCCCTCGACAGTAAAAACACCTTCCCTATTATATTCCCTGGCGTCTGTCCCTCCATCTTCCTCATTAAGTCGAGGGTCACCCACACACCACGCCATACCACAGCAGATGCCTCTGTCTCCAACTTCTGACATGTGAGTTGTGGTAGTGTTGGGGGGGATGCTGGGGATAACAATGGTCGTGGTGGTGATGGTGATAACAGTGATGATGGTGACTGCGCCTGGTGGCGACAGCCGTAACAACAGGAGTAGTAGCAGTGGTGGAGATGGTGGTGGTGGTGGTGGTAGGAATCATACATCTCACAGCAGCTGCAGGTGGCGTTCCTCCACAGTTCACACAGCCACCTGGTCTCTGTGTCGAGAGAACCAGGGTCGGTCTCGGCTGCTTGGTCTCTCAGGACGAAGCGCCAGTGGGAGTCGAGCGGGTCGGTGCGGTGCGGGGTTGATGATAACACGTACCTTGCTGCCCGGAGGGCGTGGCTGGCTGAGTCACCTGTGTGTTCACACCAAGCCGCAGGACCAGGCCAGGACGCTTCTTACAGCACCTCTTCAAGAATCACCCTACCCTAAGGCACGACGCGTCAGTGCGGCCCTTGAACACGACGGGACGACTTTTGTTATACGACGACGGTACGATCCTCGGGCATGAGGATCTGACCTTTTGCACGACCTTTATTTGAGGGTCATCATAAGCATGGGTTATCTATCGCCGCGCTGAAAAGTCGTACCGTCATGCCCAGCGGTGAATCACCAGACCTGTGAACAGTGCGGCAGCAGGACTAAAAAAAAAATCCATGGTCGAAAGAAAAGCACCAGCTCTGTCTCCAGGCATACTGGTGTGGAGTACTGTGGTCGGTGTGGCGACCGGCAGGATGGGGCTGGTGATGAGGGAGTAGGAGTGGGGAGGGGGAGTATTGTGGGGAGGGAAAGGAAAAGAGGAAGGGAGGGAGGAAGGAGGAGGAAGAAAGGATAGGAGGGAGAAGTGAGAGGGAACGAGAAAGGGTGAAAGATTTGGGAGGAGAAGAAGGAGAAAAAGAAGAAGGAAAAGGAGGAGGAGGAAGAGGAGGAGGAGTACCTCCGACAAGGTAATGTCATGAAGCGAGGCTAGGGAGGGAGGGAGAGAGAGAGAGAGAGAGAGAGAGAGAGAGAGAGAGCACACACGCCGTGGCTCCGGTGTCAGGCAGGCTAGCCACAGGCCGACCATCAGGCCACACCTGCGGGGAGCAGGTCCCTCCTACAGGAGGCCGCGTCTTCTCAAGTCACCTCGTAATGAGCGTGACGTAACGCTCCTTCAGCCTCTGAAACGACGGGAAATACAACGCGGGGAGCAATATTAAACCCAGTTGCCTTACTCCCTCTCTCGGTCTGGTTTTTAAAGCTAATGGTATCTCTCTCTCTCTCTCTCTCTCTCTCTCTCTCCCTCGTGGCTTGCGGGAGGGACAAGCAACCTCCTAAAGGTAAGCATTATCCACTGTTGTTTTCATGATCATATTCACGTTTGGAGGACATTCCTACTTTCGAAAAAAATGAGTCCACTGACTTCCTCCTGCTCCTTTTCCTGGCCTCAAACTTCCAGTCTTTCAGCAAGGAGGCTCCAGTACCAACATGGAAGGTCTCTGGGCCACTCCCATGAATAATGACGTAAGACTTATAACGAGGTCGACAGTATTCAAATCCAAGACTTTGTTTCCCCCCTCCTCTGCTCTACACAAAGACGGAGATTACCTTGACGTAATATTATTCCGGAGTTCAGAAAGTCGACGGCGGAAAGATTTTATGACAAACATTTCCCTACTGGGGAGACTTCTGAGAGACTCTCTTCTCGAGCGTGACATCCAGGTATACCTTAACCTCCTGTAGTGCGGATGGTGACAGCAGAAGACCGCCCGAGTTCGACAGTTTCGCCTTTCCATAAATCCGGTTTAGCGGACGAGCAAACTTTGCTATGAACCAACAGAACCTCTCGCACCTCACCAACATCTTTATTTTCAATAATTCAATTACTGAAATTACATTTGAATTTATTATACATTACCATTCCCAATAATGTCGAGCGTACTCATATCTATCATGTGTCGAGATTGAAATACTAACAGCGCAAATTAAAACATTTATGTAAAGTAATTCAGGGATTCAATTACACCCACTGCATTCCCCCCACTGACGAGCGGTCATATAAAAGGTTCTCTACTAACAAATTCATAAAAATAATATAACAATTACTTCTGTCCAAAAATGTTAACAGAGGTATCTAAGCCTGCACTCCCACACAACACTGATGTTCAATTAGGTAAATGGCTTTTCCCTAGCACAGAGCCTGCACATTATAAATTTTCAAGCTAATTGGCTTTATCCTGGGTGAGTGAATTCATAAAATGTATAATGATACAGTGTGCGTGTGTGTGTGTGTGGAGATGCTGGACGAATGGAGACTGATGATTTTTCCACTAAACATCCAGCTGTAACAGTATGAAACTTCAGTGCCAGATACAGCCAGATGTTGTAAGCACAATTACAAAACTAAGAGAGCGAATACGGTGTGCCCAGCGGAAGGAACCTTCACGAGAGAAAAGGTACATTGCCTTGTAAACATAACGATAGTCCCGCATCATCCAAAAGCCGTGCAAGACTCCATCACACATGACTGTTCGTTCCAGAAGCTGAGGAAATCTCCATCCAAAAAGTCCTAAAAGCAGCTCGATATTACATCTCAAGTGGCGATTAAATACCAGAACTCCATCCCATAAATAGAACCTGAAATCGCCCAACAAACTCATTGTCAAGAATGTCAGAAATGAGATATGAGACTCTTAAATGCTCTGTGAACACTCCTAGTACTTGCAGTCTTACTGATTGGATATACGGATCTCATTAGAGGATATTTTTTTCCACGATATCCTGTCATTTCTCTCAAGGTATAATCAAAAGTAATTTCTATCATAAACATTGGGAAAACGTTGCCACACTTACCATAATGTCCTCCTCTTCTTCCTCTTGACGCGGCGGATGAAGGATAAGTCAAGGCTGTAGGACCTCAGCATCCCTTCGATGGGCAAGGGGGAGGCCACAGGGGATTCTTAGTGTGCCGTCATGAGCGTGGAGGAGATATAATACTCACAAGGGCTCGCTTTTTACAGGAACCCCAGCCACACTCTGAGAGGCCCTACAGCCGACGTGGAGATGACGGTGGAGGGGCGTTAGTGAACCATTACGAATCCCTGACAGTCCCCGTCCAGGGATTCCAGTCCTCAGAGTCCCCTCAACTGCTGGCTCGCTAGAGTCCTTCAAGCGGTGAGAGAGCGACGGGATGAGAGTTGGTGCACCATCATGGGACTGCGACACCCCCAAGGAGGGACCACCTGCAGGACCCTCGACACTGTCGGGTGGAGCCCCTGCAGCAGTCCTAGACTTAAGGACACTTCTGCCTAATTTTCAACAAACTAAAAACATATATTTCAGTGAGTTTACCGATCAAATTCGTTTCTGTAAACCCACAAAATATTTTTTCCATAAAAGAATTTAATCTACACCCCTAGAAGCGAGGTTAGCCTAGAACAAGGAGGTTCAACACGTTTTTAATCTTGGATCCCCTTTCTTCTTCTCCTCATCTTGCTAACAAATACTCATTCTGACGAAACTCTTAAAGCTTTATCGAACTCCCAGTCATCATCACTCACTACTTCTTGAGAAAAAGACGTCGTAACGCCTGATGCTTAATGAATCTGGCAGGGTTTCACGATGACGGTTTCTTGTGGAAAGCTACGAGACGTCCGGCGATACGCTGCTTCGTGCCCCATCATTCCGACCTACGACAGACAGACAGATAGACACACACACACACACACACAAAGGCACAAAAGAGGCACATAAAGGAAACACACTCATTCCCTCTATATTTACCTCCCTATTTTCCCTCCCTCTATCTCTTTTATCCCCCCTTCTTCCTGCCATTTCACCCAAAAAACTCTCCTTTGAAGCGGCCAACCACCACACTCCCGCTCGCCGACGACGCCCGTGTTGCGCCAGACATCAAAAGAAAACGGGAAGTGCAGTGCCGCCCACCCTTACTGACAGACCTGGCTAGACCATCTCTTAAAATATGAGACATGTCTCTCGTAAGATGTGGCAGGAGGTATGAGTGACGATACTGGCGTATGATATACACTGGTTCAAGTCACACCTCACACCTGATATCGTGCAGTATTTTTTAACACCTCAAAACTACACGGAAAGTTATACTGTTCAATGATAACGACTTCCTTAAAAAAACAACTTGGGGCTCAGGTATCACACAACAGTTTCGCATTACATGAAGCTCCTTTGTATCATCAATTAATCATGTTTTCATATGACCACAAATCCCGTGAATTTCCGAGTATTTTTGTTCACGTTTCAATATATGCGTGGTAATATTTTCTTCACGTTGGGAGGAGAAACTATGGCCAGAAATACCGGTATGAAGTTAAAAAGGTTAGGGAGGTGCAAAACAAACATAGTCAATCGTTTTTTTTTTTTTTTCACCAGCAGAGTTCCGGAACACCGTCATAAACTACCATATGACAGTATCGTGGAGAAGGCTGACAATAGAATCAAATCAAGGCTCAACCAATGATCAACTGATATCAATTATCAGTGAATGAGGGTCACTTCAAGCCTGAAAATACGAACGTATTTCACCTTGCTAAACGCCTCTTCCTCAGGGTATCAGCGACGGAAATCAGATCAAAACTGTGTCCTCCCATGTCCATATCAATACGCTATTGACTATATAGCACTCCCTCATAGACACTTTCATGCCCGCTCATATGCCGGAGGCAGTGTTGGGAAAGATCCTTTCCCATTACTGTCTCCCTTCCATACCAACAAGTTTTTTGGTTACTTTCACTGTCTTCCATCGGGTCTTCTGCTACCTGGCTTTCCCACGTACCCTTTAACTACAAGCCCGTGCCCCCGGCTCGTGGAGAGACGGTAAATACCATACCTTACCCATGGTTGGGAGGAAGGCCCATACATGTACCAGGCAGCGTCTAACAATTCCTTAATTTTTCGACTGGTTATCACACCTTGATGTTGGCGGCCGTAGACGAGAACTACTTATATGTCTCGTTGTGTATGGAGACGTAAGTATGGGTATCTATATATGTAAGGGGAAAATATTCGACAGCAGAAAACGAGAGGGATTTAGATCAAAAAATAGGTAGAGACTGTGTTTGCGCACCGCTGAATTTAACCAGGTTACTTCTTCTCCATTCCGAGTTCCGAGAAGAAATGTTTTCAGTGAGAGAAAAGGAACGAGTGCTGGAGCGAGGAGGAGGAAGGAAGGAGAGCGAGTCCAGGTACGTCGTGTGGAAACGTCAGCGC
Organism: Panulirus argus; assembly: GCA_038088735.1. Lineage (NCBI taxonomy): Eukaryota > Metazoa > Arthropoda > Malacostraca > Decapoda > Palinuridae > Panulirus > Panulirus argus. The sequence goes on from JAYMFT010395011.1 coordinate 9,827, forward strand.
AAGAGTGAATCCAGTTCGGAGCCAGAAGATCTCTTTTGGAGAGAAGAACGAGGGTGAAGATCATAAAGCAAGAAACCTGACAGAAACTTCGTCTGACAAGATAAAAAGAGAGAAATCGTTCAATCAATAACTACCGCCATGGAACAGATGAAGAAGGAACTATGCATTACAGAATAGAGGGAAGAAGGAATGCCAAAGAAAGAAAGTTTGTCAAGAAAGACTTTTACCAGACCCTGTCGAATGGTTTAGTTAAATCGAGAAGAGATACATCAAAGCCCTTAAGAAAGGAGGATCAGATGCGAGTCATATTAAGAACAGAAGATCACCATTAGATCCTGCGCTGTCAAAACACTACTGGTGGTCTGAGAGAAGGGACTGGGATTCTAGGTGCTTAAAAAAGTGAGAGTTACTGAAAGAGAGTGTCGAAGGCTTCGATGACAGTAGAAGTAAGAGCGATGGGGCGAAAGTTAAGAGAAGGGTTCGATCGGTCTTACGAACGGAAGTACAGGGTACGGCCGAGGAACGCTGGGAACGTAATGCATGACGAGGAACGTCGGTGTGGTTGAGGGATAAACTCGCCACGAATGACAACGAGACGACCAAGGGTGTGGCTGGGAATACTAATACCACCCAGAGGATCTGTGTCATGACTGGGTGCGGATACTGCCCGTGCGAGACTTGCAGGTGCGAGTCGAGCTCGCCAGCAACTCCCGGCCGAGGATGTAAACAATGAGAGGGAGTGCTGCACGCCACACCCACCCTGGCACCAGTTCAGAGTGCTGCCGCTATCTCACCCTGCCCTGCCCTGCCCTGCCCTACCCTCATTGTCGCTGGCGTCGTTACCTACATTTCTTAAACTACCTTAACTCCTACTACTGCTATGACCTACTTATCCTCTCCTACCCTAACTCCCTCTAGCATCGCTACCTTACTTACCTTACCCTACCCCACCCTACTTGACCTACTCCTCGCCATCTCCCTCCTGTCTACTCCAAGCCCCATCCTCTCCTCCGCCACTCCCTTCTTTCTTCCTCACCTTTCGCTCTCTTCGTCGTTTCTTTAGTTCCTCGCGTTAGCCTCCCCGTCGTCCCCCACCCCTCATCCCCCTCGCAGGTAGTGTGAGGGGGTGGGGAGGGGAGGGGGGGGACGGAGCTGGGTCGGGAGAGTGGGTTGCTGGGGCAGGAAGGCTAAACCCTCTGACAGTCCAGGAATGTGCTCACTGCAGCCATTGTTTTTGTCTTGTATATTAGCGTCTCAGAGGGTTACTGTGTGTGTGTGTGTGTGTGTGTGTGTGTGTGTGTGTGTGCATTAATGTGCGTTTCTGTTACGTCTATGCGTGTCTGTGTATGTACAAGGACGTAAACGTATATGAAAGAGAGTACGATGACGTAAGTTGGGGACATCAGGAATTTACTTGGCAAAATCATTAAGAGATTATTCAAGATCTTGAGTCTGTCTTGACAACAAGTGGTCGAATACCTCATCAGCCGTCAATGAGATTCTCGACCATAAGAGCCTTTACGAGGATGAACCGGATTTGAGCCCAGCTCTCACAACAGACGATCAACTCGCAATGTTTCCCAGTCTGTGGCTCTCTCATCTCCGTCCTCTCATTCATCTCCCACTGTTTCCACCTTCTGATATCTCTCATTTAACGCTGGCAGTCTCTATCATATGGCGATCTCTCGTCTGTCTTCATCTCCCACTTATATTCGACAACACTAGCCTCTCACTATACAACCGAGCCTTCATGGATATTGGCACGAAACATATTACTTTATACGCTGTCTCTCTTTCTCCTTCTCATACATCTAGTTCTCCTTGTCTCTCACTGTCGGCTCCCTCCAGTGTCCTCGGTCCTGTCTCTTGATCCCCAGCCCAAGTCTCTTCCTGGCTCTATTCCCTGTCTCTTCTTTGTCTCTAAAGCTCTCTGGTTTATTTCTACCATCTCTGTACCCATACATACGTCACCCAACTCCTTCCCTTTCTCTCGGCCTAGAACACCCTTCCATCCCTATCTCCCATCCATCCCCATCTCTCCAATAACGTCTCCCGTCCATCTCCACCTCCCCAACATCGTCTCCATCACCGCCGTCACGGGACCCGGTCAGTTCGCCGCGCCCTCTGGTCTCCCCAGGATGCAATTAGGTAATTAAACAACCAGCTGAGCTGACGGATCATGCCGGTCCGTAGTGAGAGGCGAGGGAGAGGAGGAGGAGATTATCGGGGGAGCGAGAGTAGCGATAAAGATCTGGGGGAGTGAGTAGGGACGCCTTTAATCCGCCTCCCATCATCATCCAACACTTCCTGAAGAACTGACTGACTTGTGATCCTTTCCTCACGTAACGAGTTCTCCGCCAGTGCTAACTAAACACGACACAACACAAATTTCAGCGATAACATCTGCTGGACACTTGGATAGACACATGATCACTGTGCGGCCGTCAGCAACTCTAGGATGAACCGTTGTGTTGTCCGTTTCTTTCCCTACACGGATAAGCAGCTCTCGAATACAAAGGAATCTAAGCAATACATTCTTTAGCATCAACGTGATTAGATATAATCTGAAGGCGAATTTATCTTCAGTAGTTCAATACATGGCAAAGCTGAGGACTCCAGTGTCGAGAGAGAGAGAGAGAGAGAGAGTATGCATGAACGTACAGTACTTCAGCAGTGGGTCACTCCCACTGTCTCCTGGGCTGTGTTTAGTGAGCTGTGAGGGCCTGAGGGAGGGCGTCAGGCCTGGCTGGCTCTCCCCCCCCCCCCTGTTCCGTGACGTCACTACACACACTTGACAATAATCTTCCTTCCGAGACAATGCTTTCTCTCCCTCCTTCTCCTGACCCACCTATGGCATGCCCCCGTGACGCACATACCCCCTCTTGACACACCTCCAATGGCCGGAATGACACCCAACTCCCACCCCCACGAGACCAGCTCCAGTAGTCCACATGACACATGCCACCCGCCCAACACCTACCACCCACCCATCCCGGAGCTACCCCCCCCCCTCCCTCCTCTCCCTCATTAATGATACTGAATAGAGCCAACTGTAGAATCCTGGGCGTGAATGACTCCTTCTGTTCCCCAGACCACAACCTCTCTACACCAGGAGTCGACTCCCCCTTCACCTCACCTCGCCAGCGTCAGTCCCCGCCTCCCTAACTAACCCTTAAGCCTTATCACCCATCCACCTAGCCAATCCCAACACCCACCTATCCACCAATGCATCGTTCCTTTACCCACCTGCCAGCAAACTCAGGCTGCGTCCTCATCCACCTACCTTCGTGGTTCCCTACCCATGTCTAACCCACCTACAACCCACAAGCAACCCACGGATACGATTTACATACAGCATACAACGCCGTCCTATGAATGTTCTGAGCCACACAATTAACCACGTGTCTTGGCGTCTTCTTGGTATTCTTAAGCTAATCCCATGAGCTCGATGGTACGATCCGTAAGCACGACGGTACGTCCCTTTAAACATGACGGTACGATCCTTAGGTATGATGGGGTGGTACCGTAGTACCGTCGTGCTCAAGGATCGTACCATCGCATTCGAGATTCGTACCGTCAGGCTCAAGGGATCAACGGACACATCCTAAATACCGTATTTGTAGTCATACACATCACAAACCACTAAGTTCTCCTCCCCCTCCCCCTTCTCTTCCTCCTCCTCCTCCCCCTCTTCTACTCCTCCAGACCCTCGACTTTCTTCTACAATCTGGGCCAGTTTTTCCGCGCAGCCTCGTCCCGCAGCCCTGGCTCTCTCGTTAGCTCCGTGGGTTCGTGTGCCGCTTTCTTCTGTCGCCCGGCACTCCTCGGCCGCAGTGTCCAAATCCTTTCCTTAACACACTGAGATGCATCAACTGCATCTAGACCTTCAGTTCATTCTTACGCACTCCCAGCTCCCGTAAAAGGGCTGAGGTCAACACAGGGCTATTAAGTTAATATAAACACTTCTTATCAACGCGTTAAAGCAATTCAATAAGATAGAATAACATCCCTAAATCACACCTTCACACACTGCATACGCACGATCATCGTGTGTCATCCGCAAGTGACACGATTAATCCACAAAATTTTCCTCAATGAGTGTATATCCATCTCCGCATCTGGCCACCTCTTCTCCCTGCACTATCTACGTCATTATTCACCAGCCTGGCCGGCATCTACCACACACACGACAATGGCGAGACCACCACCTACCATCTTCTGAAGACTTTCGTTCACGCGACTTTCAAACGAGTTCTTTGTACCCATTCTTTCTTACACGATCATTTTCTACTTCGCCTCAACAACACACTCAACACCTCCCTGCATTCCCGGAGGACTGCGGTCCTGGTGGCGGTGCTTCGTGAGGTAAGAGTTCAACTTTCCCACGTCTTCACTGACCTGGGCCATCACACTCCAAGTCCTGAGTCCCCCACCAGCGGGAGAACGTTGCGTCACCCTCACAGTTCTCCTTCACTACCCCGTTCCTACCCACAATTATGATCGTTAACGCAGACAACCTCGTCATTGATCCATCAGGTCTCCTGCTTGCTATTCGTCCTTCCCATTTACATTATCCAGTTCCGGAATTTCTTCAATACTATCACCAAGTCTCATCTCCCCGCGCACGAAACATATTTGACAACGGTACCTCCGTTGTGTAGTAGTCAGTGTCTCCACCTACACATCTCACGGATCAGAGTTCGAGCTCGGGACAGAGCACCAGGCTCACAGCCAACTCTGCTGTTACCATCCCACTCCGAAGTGGGGTCCATAACCGGCATTTGAAGTAGAAACATGACTGAACCTCACGGAGTCCACTGGCTTCCTTGTCTGTGCAGGGCGTCCACTGTCCTTGTCTGCACGCGGAGTCCATTGGCCTTCTTGTCTGGACACGGAGTCTACTGGCCTTCTTGTTTGGACTCGGAGTTTACTAGCCTCCTTGTCTGGACACGGAGTCCACTGTCATCTTTCTCTGCACACGGAGTCCACTGGCCTTCTAGTCTGGACACGGAGTTTACTGGCCTTCTTGTTTGGACACGGAGTCTACTGCCCTCCTTCTCTAGACGCGGAGTCCACTGGCCTCCTTGTCTAGACACAGAGTCCACTGACCTCCTTCTTTGGACCCGTAGTCCCTTGGCCTACTTGTCTGGACATGGAGTCCACTGGTCTTCTTGTTTGGATACGGAATCCACTGGTCTCCTTGTCTGGACATGAAGTCCACTGGCCTCCTTCCCTGGACACGGATTCTACTTTCCTCCTTGTGTGGACACAGACTCCACTGACTTCCTTTTCTGGGCACGGAGTCGACTGTCCTCCTTGTCTGAGCACGGAGTCCACTGGCCTCCTTATTTAGACGTAGAGTCCACTGGCTTCCTTGTCTGTACATGGAGTCCACTGTCCTCCTTGTGTGCACGCGGAGTCCACTGGCCTTCTTGTCTGGACACGGAGTTTACTGGCCTTCTTGTTTGGATACGGATTGTACTGGCCTTCTTGTCTGTACACAGAGTCCACTGGCCCCCTGGTCTGCACGCGGAGTCCACAGACCTCCTTTTCTCGACACGGAGTATTACAGGCCTCCTTGTCTGGAAACGGAGTCCACTGGCCTCCTTTTCTTGACAAGGAGTCTACTGGCGTCCATGTCTTAACGCGGAGTCCACAGGCCTTCTTGTCTGCACGCGGAGTCCACTGGCCTATTTTTCTGGACACGGAGTCGACTGGCCTCCTTGTTTGGACACGGAGTCGATTGGCCTCCTTGTCTGGACACGGTTTCCACTTACCTCCTTGTCTGGACTAGGATTTTACTGGCATCCTTGTCTGGACACGGAGTCCACTGGTTTCCTTGTCTGGACACGGAGTCCACTGGCCTCTTTGTCTGGACATGGTTTCCACTGGCCTACTTATATGGAAACAGAGTCAACTGGTTTCCTTCTCTGGACACGGACTCCACTGGCTTCCTTGTCTGGCCACGGAGTCCACTGTCCTCCTTGTGTGGGTACGGAGTCCACGGCCTCCTTGTCTAGACACGGAGTCCAATGACCTTCTTCTCTGGATATGGAGTCCCATGGCCTACTTCTTTGGACCCGGAGGCCATTGGCCTCCTTCTCTGTATACTTAGTCCACTGGCTTCTTTGTTTGGACGTGGTGTCCACTGGCCTACTTATGTGGACACGTAGTCCACTGGCCTCCTTCTCTGGACACGGAGTCCACTGTCCTCCTAGACTGCACACGGAGTCCTCTGGCCTTCTTGTCTGGACACGGCTTCTACTGTTCTCCTTGTTTGGACACGGAATCTACTGGCCACCTTGTCTGCACACGGAGTCCACTGCCTCATTGTCTGGACATAGACTCCACTAGCCTCCTTGTCTGGACACGGAGTCCACTGGCCTCCTTGTGTGGACAAGGAGTCCACTGGACTCCTTTTCACGACACGGAGTCCACTGGCTTCCTTGTTTGGAATCGGAGTCCACTGGCCTCCTTGTTTGCACACGGAGTTCACTGGCCCTTTTGTGTGGAAACGGAGTCCAATGGCCTCCTTGTGTGGGCACGTAGTCCACTGGCTTCCTTGTCTGGATACGGAGTCCACTGGCCTCCTTGTCTGAACACGGACTCCACTGGCTTCCTTGTCTGGGTACGGAGTCACTGTCCTCCTTTTCTTGGTACGGAGTCCAATGGTCTCTTTGTTTAGACGCGGAGTCAACTCGCCTCATTGTCTCGATATGGAGTCCACTGGCCTCTTTGTTTGGACATAGTGTCCACTGGCCTACTTATGTGGACACGGAATCCACTGGCCTTCTAAGTCTGGACACGGAGTCAGCTGGCCTCCTTGTTTGGACACGGAGTCTACTGGCCTCCTTGTCTGGATGCGGAGACCACTGGCCTCCTTGTCTGGACACAGAGTCTCTTGACCTCCTTCTTTGGACCCGCAGTATAGTGGCTTCCTTGTCTGAACATGTAGTCCACTGGCCTCCTTTTCTAGACACTGAGTCCACTGGTCTCCTTGTCTGGACACAGAGTCGACTGGCCTCCTTGTCTGGACACGGAGTCGACTGGCCTCCTTGTCTGGACATGGCGTCCACTGACCTCCTTGTCTGGACATGGATTCTACTTTCCTCCTTGTCTGGATACGGAGTCCACTGCCCTTCTTGTCTGGAAAAGCAGTCCACTGACTTCCTTGTCTTGACACGGAGTCCACTGGCTTCCTTGTGTAGACATGGAGTCCAATGGCCTCCTTGTCTGGACACTGAGTCCACTGGCCTCCCTGTCTGGACACGGAGTCCACTGGCCTCCTTGTTTGCACACGGAGTTCACTGGCCTTTTTGTCTGAAAATGGAGTCTAATGGCCTCTTTGTCCGGGCACGTAGTCCACTGTTTTCCTTAATAGGATACGGAGTCCAATGGCCTCCTTGTCTGGACACAGACTCCACTGGTTTCCTTCTCTGGGCACGGAGTCCAATGTCCTCCTTTTCTGGTTACGGAGTCCACTGGCCTCCTTATTTCGACGCGGAGTAAAGTGGCCTCATTGTCTGGACACGGAGTCCACTGGCCTCCTTGTCTGGATACGGAGTCCACTGGCCTCTTTGTTTGAACATGGTATCCACTATCGTACTTCTGTGGACACGGAGTTCACTGGCTTCCTTGTCTGGACACGGAGTTCACTGGCCTCCTTGTCTGCACGCAGAGTCCACTGACCTCCTTTTCTCGACTCGGAGTCTACAGGCCTCCTTGTCTGTAAACGGAGTCCACTGGCCTTCTTTTATTGACAAGGAGTCCACTGGCCTCCATGTCTGAGCGCGGAGTCCACAGACCTTGTCTGCACGCGGAGTCCACTGGCCTGCTTTCCTGGACACGGAGTCGACTGGCCTCCTTGTTTGGACACGGTGTCGATAGGCCTCATTGTCTGGACGAGGTGTCCACTTACCTCCTTGTCTGGACACGGAGTCCATTGTCCTCCTTGTCTGCACACAGAGTCCACTGGCCTTCTTGTCTGGACATGGAGTCCACTGGCTTCATTGTCTGTGCACGGAGTCCAATGTCGTCCCTGTATGGGGACGGAATCCATGGCTTCCTTTTCTAGAGGCGGAGTCCACTGGCCTCCTTCTTTGGGCCCGGAGACCACTGGCCTCCTTGATTGGATACGGATTACACTGTTCTCTTTGTTTGGACATTGTGTCCACTGGCCTTCTTATGTGGACACGGTGTCCACTGATCTCCTTGTCTGGACACGGAGTCCACTGTCCTCCTTGTCTGCACACGGAATCCACTGGCCTTCTTGTCTGGACACGGAGTCTACTGGCCTCCTTGTTTGGACACGGAGTCTACTGGCCTTCTCTGGACATAGAGTCTACTGGCCTCCTTTTATGGAAACGTAGTCCACTGGCCTCCTTGTCTGGACACAGAGTTTAATGGCCTCCTTGTTTGGACACGAAGTCCACTGGTTTCTTTGTCTTTACGGTGCCCACTGGCCTCCTTGTCTGGGCACGGAGTCCACAGGCCTCCTTCTCTGGACAGGGAGTCCACTGGCCTCCTTGTCTGGACACGGAGTGTACTGTCCTCCTGTAGACAGAGAGTTCTCTGGTCTTCTTGTCTGGACACGGAGTCCACTGTCCTCCTTGTCTGGGTAAGGAGTCCACGGCCTCCTTGTCTACACGCGGAGTCCACTGACTTCCTTGTCTGGACACGGAGTCCACTGACCTCCTTCTTTGGCCATGGTGTCCAATGGATTACTTATGTGGACACGTAGTCCACTGGCCTCCTTCTCTGGACACGGAGTCCACCGTCTCCTTGTCTGTACACGGAGTCCAATGGCCTCCTTGTCTGGACACGGAATCCACTGTCCTCCTTGTTTGGACACGGAGTCCACTGGCCTCCTTGTCTGGACACGGAGTCCACTTGCCTCCTTGTCTGGACAGGGAGTCCAGTGGCCTCCTTGTTTGGACACATAATCCACTAGCCTCCTTGTCTGGACATGAAGTAAACAGGCCTCCTTGACTGGACACGGAGTCCACTGGTCTCTGTCTTTACGGTGTCCACTGGCCTTCTTGTCTGGACACGGAGTCCACAGGCCTCCTTGTCTGGACATGGAGTCCACTGGCCTCCTTGTCTGGACACGGAGTGTACTGTCCTCCTTCTGTAGACACAGAGTTCTCTGGTCTTCTTGCCTGGACGCGGAGTCCACTGGCCTCCTTGTCTGGACACGGAGTCCTCTGGCCTTTGTCTGGACACGGAGTCTACTACCCTACGTGTCTGGACATGGAGTACACTGGCTTCCTTCTCTGGATGCGGAGTCCACTGGCCTCCTTGTCTGCACGTGGAGTCCACTGGCCTCCTTGTCTGGAAACGTACTCGACTGGCCTCCTTGTCTGGACACGGAGTCCCCTGTCCTCCTTGTCTTTACACCGAGTCCACTGGCCCTCTTGTCTGGACACGGAGTCCATTGTCCTCCTTGTCTGTAAATGGAATCCACTGGCCGTCTTGTCTGGACACGGACTAAACTGGCCTCCTTGTCTGTACACGGACTCCACTGACTTCCTTGTCTGTGCACGGAGTCGAAAGTTCTCCCT
>JAYMFT010395022.1:0-19385 GCA_038088735.1 Panulirus argus
TATATATATATATATATATATATATATATATATATATATATATATATATATATATTTTTTTTTTTTCATACATATTCACCTTTTCCCACATTAGCGAGGTAGCGTTAAGAACAGAGGACTCAGCCTTAGAGGGAAAATCCTCGCCTGGACCCTGTTCTCTGTTCCTTCTTTTGGAAAAGTAAAAAACAGGAGGGGAGGATTTCCAGCCTCCGGCTCCCTCCCCTTTTAGTCACTTTCTACAACATGCAGGGAATACGTGGGAGATATTCTTTCTCCCCTATCCCCAGGGATAATAAAAAAAAAAAAAAACCCTATCCCCAGGGATAATATATAAAAAAAAAAAAAAAAAAAAAAAAGAAAATACACTCCTGGGGCAGGAAGTATCATAGAGGAAAATAATACCTATTTTGACTTAAGAGATACCGTTTGTTACTTAATACTCACTTGTTTATTAAGTATTACAACATTTTTACCCGTGGCTTGATTCATGACAGCTCGATTGGTTGGAGCTGCCACTAGTGACACTGACAGAATGGGAATTACTACAGTCGCTATCCATATAACATCCCCTGAAACATAAGAAGTCAAAAATTAACAAATCTACCAAACAATAAATATCATGAGAGAGCAATAGCTAAAACTTCAAAATTTTCTCTAGAAAGAACTTCAGAAGTATAAATGACAGACACTTAAACATTATGAAAGAACAACAGCTAAAACTTCAAAGTTTTCACAAGAAAGGGGAACTTCAGAAGTATAAATGAATAACAATTAAACAATTTGGGATGTGGCTCATTTTACACTTAGTGTTCCATAACAGAAAGAAGCAATTCTTTATGGATATCAAGGAACTGAATAATGAAAAGCAAAAGAAGCATTAGGAAGATAAAAGGCCATACTGAAAGTAACTGGTGAAGCAGATTATAAAGTGATGAGGGGGGGTATCAACACAGAAAGAAAAATTAGCTAATGACCCAAGACAGCTATGTGGTCAGAAGGTTAAGTAGAGTAAAAATACATCTTTTGATATAAAATTACTGAAGGCAAAAATGGCAAAACTTTTGATATGGATCCTTTGCAAAACATCAAAATGTATAGCACAAGGTACATTCATACCATGTTTTATCTTATGCGGCCGCATATTTTAAAATCAACAATAAAATTTCTGGATGAAAATAAATTCTGATCAATGGATAATGAACTACACATACTTACTGCTACATTGGGAGAATATAGGGCAATTGATAACTAAGTGTTTGGTGTCTGTTATGGTAGTTGCATTAAGGATATGAATGGTCTTGGCATATGGTAAACCAGTGTTTATAGCATTATAAGGAAGAGTGATTTCTCAAGCACAGATGGGAAAATGTGACTCGTGTATGTATGGGGTGTGTAGTTTCAGATGGATGGATGTCTGGTGGGGAGGTGTTTAAGACTGAGTTGCAGGAGGCCAGTTGTTTAGTGCTTGTCAGGCTATTTCAGTTTGTATCTGTTTTGTCAGTGTTGTGTTTGTTGGGGTGAGGAATCTATGAGTAGTAGCTACTGAAGTGTAAGGTATAAGTAAGCTTTATATTTTTGTTGGGGGTTTGGTGGACAGTTTCTCTCCTTTCAAATTCACACCAAAGGTGTTTCTCGTTTCGTTTGTAAGTGGAAACACCAAGAGCCAGAAGTCACTCTGATGGAGCTGTATCATCACCAGTGGTCAAAAAAAGTAAAGAATTGTCAAGGGCCTTCCTGCTGCAGAGAAATACACATTTCTCTGTTCCTAACTGAGGTGCAGCCTCAAAGCTGCAGAAGCTCCAGATGCAGGCATCTTGGGGTTACATATACTAACAAAAATATAGGTGAAATGCGGAATTTCCATAAGACTAACCTGACGACAACAATGGAGGCAGTGCAGCGGTAGCAGCCAGTAGCTGGAGCAGGGTGAGAGAAAAGCAGGAACATGCCCAGAACTGCAAACAGCTCATCACTTGTTGCATGTAGTGACGGGACTACAAAAAACAGTTTTCACATAAGATCAATTTTTCTGCCTGTAAAACCTGGTTATCAATGACTCATACCTTGAGACAGGCCATGACAAAGTGCACTATCAAATACAAAGAGATAATTAGACAAAACATTTTCACAGTTCTTGGAATCATCTTTTATCCTAACTGAGTTCTCAATATCCTGAGATAGCTACATATATTTACTATTCAGTACTGTTTCACTGGAAATCACCTCAGTTTGTTCAGCCTGTAATGGAATTAATATGAAGTATTAAGGAACACAACTTTGTATTACAACGATTTCCATCTTCTACATGTTTCCCAGGTAATTGTTTTACATTCATTTCTGTCAACTTTTAGTAATGAGACTCTACTAATTACTTTTAGTACTGATACTCAATTAAAATATTAGTCTCTGAACCTGTGATATCTCACAGAAATTTGTTTTTGGGTCATTATTCATTATTTTAGTTCACATCTATTACAGTCACTTGCCCGATGACCTGAAATCATGCCTAAATATGTCATGAGAGGAGCAAGAAATGACCAGGATTGCAAATACTAACAAAAGATACACTGAAAAGCTCCAGTTCTAATGAGATACATGGCAGATGAAATTCAACATGTTCAATGCAAACCTAAGCTGGGACACAGTAAAAAGGAGGGCTAGTTAAGAAACAACCTACATGAATCTGTGTACAAAAAGCTATGTCTATAGAAAATGCAACACAGTGATTAAAACTATTTACTTACCTCCATTATGAGATGGACAAGAGAGACTCTATCATCACGATGGAAAGAGAGTGAGCAGGGAAGCACATTGAGGGATCTAGCTACTTCTGTTGGGGGAGGACCCTTGGATGATGGAGGGCGAATAAACACAGCCTCCCGCATACAAACTTGAGGGTGAAGTGGATCAACAGACAAGCTGAGGATGGTGAGGTTAATATTTCAAACCACAATTCTGGAAATCAATTTCTACATACTGTATATGAAATCTGATGTTAAAATTTTGGAAATGAATTTCTGTATATGTTTGTGAAAATGCTTATCAGGATGCAAAATTCTATGCTTAACTGTATTCTTTGTGCAATAAACTATTCACCTGTGCATCAGGGAAAGTTGTTATTCATTTGCAAGGTCCTATTTTTTAAAGTGACTTTTAGGCAACACTCCTTATTTGCTCTCACCTTCATGCAGTGGTCTCATGAGCTACTGGATTAATCTTAAAAGGGACGAGAACACACATGTATAGGTAATTATACCAAAGCCATGCTTACTTCACACAAAAAACACAGTTACAGAGCATATTAAGAGAATTCTACAAAATATGCATAAAAAAAAAGAGTTTGGTAGAATGAAAAACTGTTTCTCTCCAGGGTAATGTTCCACAAGCACTGAAAAAATTTCCATGACTGCCAGGGGTTAGATACCTCTAGTTCCCTATATTCTGGTAAGGTAAATGCCACTAACCCTCACTAACAATCTATTCACTAACCATCTACCTTGCTTCAGGTTCGCTCCCGTTCGAACAGCAGTCATCATCCACACCAGGCTGACTGCCTCATAATTCTTTAGTAAATGGACATTACCTCAACATTTAAGAAAAAAAGTCAAAAATGAGGGGAAGGAAGGCTGGAAAAAGAACAGAAAAATCTGCTAGCAAGAAACTACCCCGGAAGACAACAGGCTTTCAAATAATGATGTCAGCCCAGTTGCAGTTGCTCATAGCCACAAGTGGGCCACAGCAAGGAGTGGATGCCGGTTAATTAAAAATATACGAGAAATAGGAACCTGTAAAGCACCTCAAACTAACTGTTAGCTAAATTTAATGCATCTGCATGCAACCACAAAAAACTTTAACAACTTTAAAAGAATTCATGATAAATTACACATAATCTTTGTGGCTCTCAGTATCAACTAAGTATAAGGGTCTTTTAAACACCTCAGAATGAAACCAAATTTAACATGCAATGACCAATCCTCTGATGAACTGGATATAAGATAAGTAAGGTGGAGGTGACAAGGTTGGCTGGCTTTGTGGGAACACAGCACTGAAGATGACCTGGTATACTTTACTTAAGTTGAGCAATTAACAAGTTCTCCATACTAATCTTCATAAATAATATATTCATCAAAGAAACCTGTTTACTCTTCATACATGGAATCAGCTGATAATTGAGACATTCTAAAGGAAAATAATTCAACATCCTAGATATGCCAAATCTCCTCTAAAAGACCCAAGTTTCCTACCTTGCATCAGCCTGCATAAATAATCTCATGTTATCTGCATTGGCAGAGGATCCCATCACCATTGTAACCTCTGTGTACTCTTGCATGATGGTTAGCATTGCAAGAGTTGCTGGTGAGGTACAGTCCGTAAACAGAGACACCAGTAAAGGAACATTATCAACATTTTCGAGGTGTGGTTTTATGTTTTCAATACCTTTTGGAAGTCGTGCCTGAAAAAATGAAAGCCTCATTATGCTGAACTTGTTCTGAATGCAACTGTTATCAATTTCTATTATTAAAATGGCATTCATTCATAAGTAATTTTTAATACTGTATTTCTAACACCCTTACCCTATTAGACATATCAAAGTTGATTGATGCTGAGTGTTCAGTGCTATCTGTCACTCTTGAGGGGGAGCGTGATCCGGATTGTCCTGAAGTATGTGAATGCTGATCACTTGTGGGATTCCCCAGATCACACACCTGCTCTTCTTCAGCTAACATTACACACTCTTCACTTGTCCCGCCTGGACAATTATAACCAAAACCTTCAAGTCTGTGTAAATGATAGTAATTTGAAGCAAGGCCTGTAAGATACAAACTATGATGGCACATCAAATTATGTGATAAAGTCATAGTATATGATGCCAAACATCATGAAATAATCAGTAACATGTTAATAGCATTTTGTAATACATTCTACTTACTATGCTTGATAACACAGCATATTTCAAAAAATGTAGGCACACATCCATTGTCTAGCTGATATTTCCCACCCCATTTTAAATCTCTTGGAGCAGCCATAAGCCATATATAGATAACATATGTCACCAGCAGTAATAATTCACCCCTAAAAATTTTACAGCTGTCAGTTACTCTACAAACACCGTGGTGGAAGGACTCTTATTGCAGCATGCATTTGGCAACCACAAACATAATCATGCAGCACTATGGGAAGAAATAAGATACAATTTTGAAGGAGTAATGATTTGGAGAAACATGATAGTGATGATTATTATCACACTTTATTTGGGCCCTGTGATGAGACTTCAGTGCCAGAAACAAGATGGCAACCAGGTTCACAAACTATCATACTGCAATTGAAACTTAAAGGGCTTACAACTGCTAATGAAGTTTTCTTTTTATGTTTTAAACTAATCTATAGGGTCAATTTTTCTTTACTTTTCATTTATTTTAAACCATAGGTTGGACAGAACTGGAGTCTTGAGAATTTACCATTCTGAAGCTTATGACAGACTAAACAACAGACCATTAGGTCCATCTGCTGACGAAGGTGAAGATGCAACTCTTATTCGTCTAGGCCATAAGGCCTGCTGCTTGGTAGTTGGCAGATATTACAGTTGGCTTTTTGAAAGATGCACAAGCGAATATTGTTTAAAGGAATCTATAAAGTCTTACCAACTCACTTTTCAAGCACACCAATAAAAATACATTTTCAGTACAACAGCTAACACTTCCCATCAATTCCATCCAAAAAATCACTGATATCTTAAAAAATTTACAGATCATCTTCTTACCTTTGCTCTTCTTCATCCTCCAAGTATGATGACTGAGACTGAGAGAACTCAGAGCAGACAGAAACTTCCTCCTCAAACTTCACCTGGGCGACCTCCAAATTTATTGCAGAAGGGGCTGAGTGGCTCAGTGCACGGGAAACCTCCAGAGAACTTCTGTAGCGGATGGAATTCTTTGTTCACCTTGTTTATTACGTTATAGATGATAAGCATGTATATGATATCTTAGAACTCTACATAGACAGACAGACAGACTAACACACAGACACACACAATCCAATTTACCTAATCCTGTTTCCAGAAAGTTAAAAATAATTTCCAATCAAACAAATCATGCCAATAATGTACAACAATAATTAAGCTTCATCTCTAAGAGCAAAGAATCATAAACTAAAAACAAAATCAGCATATTCATCTAAAATGTGAAAGATAAATGAAATTTTCTAGAAGGCTGGAATCATCATGCAACAAATGATAAAGAATTAAAGAATAAATAATCTACAATTCTACATTACCCAGAAGCCAATTTTCCATATGTTCTTTATATACAGCTTATGGAAACTTTGAACAAGATCACAGCCCATTATGAAACTGATAAACTGACCATATATATTTTGAAGAAGACAAAATGAATGGTAAAATACTAAGACAAACTGACAGATGGATATACAGACAAATAAAGAGAGGAGAGACAATGGAAGATACATTACCACCAAAACCAACTAAATGAGACGGAGAGAAATCACGGAAAGCCTTTAGGTCATTACACAAGACACTAATAGGCTCAAACAGGATCTAGATTTGAACTTGAACAATCATATGGCTTTGATATCTCACCTTACATATTACATATTCAAAGAGCATGCAGAAACATTCACTGGCTACTTTAGATGTCTTAGAACTCATGGAAGAGTGATCAGTGCCACGGGAGTGAAAGATACCAAATGTGCCTATGTTTAAGAATGGTGAAAGAAAAAGTGCAATAAACTACAGTGCAACATCATTAATATGATATGTGAGTAAGGTACTGGAAAAAATAACCAAAAGGCATATGCATGAGTGCTTCCAAAGAACAACTATCTGAAAACAGAACTAACTGCAACGAGAATGAGAGATTGGAACTAAAATTTGTGTTCTTGGACTGCCAGAAAGTATCTTACACTGTCTTTCATGGTTTCTTACACCTTTATTAAAGAATAAACAATCCATGGAGGATTAAGAGGGGGATGTGTTAATTGAAGAGGAACTTACATAAGTGGAAAAGATTAGATGATAAATGTCAGAGATGCTTTATAAAAAAGGAATAGTAATACCTGATGTCCTAAGGGGATACATATATTTCTAATCTATGCAAATGACAAGCCAAAAGAAGTCAAGTAATTCCTGAATAAGATTCTGATAATGCTAAGCTTACCACAGGTATAATGAGTTCTCAGGGTTGTGAAAACATACAAAGAGAGCCAGACAGACTCCAGCACTGGACAGATAAGTAGATAATGAAATTCAAATTGAACAAATGCAAAATGATGATGTTGAGGCAGTATGTGAGACCATGTTATGACTACAGTTTAACATGAAACCAATTAAAGTACCATATGAAGTCTAAATGAAAAATTACGTAGGGACATAAGAACTCAAAGAAAAGATGAAAACCAAAAAAAGTAATAAAATTGGTATACTACACACTGGCTACTATTCATAGAACATCAAAAAGTGAGAGAAATTGGGTGAAAGACAGAAGTTATCAGCTGGGATCCTCCCCATACACAGAAACAGGTATCACAGGCACAAATTAATGAAAATACTTAGGGAAACAAATACATTTAATGTAAATATATCAATCAAAATAGGTGATCATGCAGTAACTAGTGACCTTGTGAAAAGATACAAAACAGTGTCCTATACGCAATCCTTCATGCTGCCCACCTTACAAATGAGTTATTCATCTCTGCATGTTAATGCAATAGCTCAGCCCATGTCTAAATAACATAATTAATCTGAGCTTCTAAATGAACTTAAGGGTTTTCCAAAGAACTACTGAATATAATAAGCTAGGTTTTACATACATCTCTGCAATGAAAACTTTTAGTAACTAGGAATCTAAAACATTAAAATAAAATATAATTTTTTACATCACATCACACCATATTAACTAGTCTGGGCTATTCTATTAATGGAAATGGTAGGTACTATAAATCCTTTAAGAGCACTTATGAAATACATTTGACTATTCAGAAAACAGTAATGAATAATCATATCTCTATAATGAAGGCCTTCATGATTAATAAATATACAATTTTATGCATATGCAGGACATGTGCTGGTGAATATTTGAGTTTTAACTTCATGATTTTGTATGTACAATCTTCATATTCTATAGTGGATCTGAGAGCTATAGTAGAAGGTATTTTCTGTTCTAAATCTCAATGTTGTATGACTTGTTAAATATGAAATCCTTTCAAATAACTGAATCAGTTTTTACAGTCTTTTACTACAGCTTTCATTTACTATTACATGCAAAAAAATTCATTTCTATGACTGCTAGAATCACTAAAGTTCTATGACTGTAAAACTGTGAAAGGTGTGTAATGTGCTTCCTGATGTAATATCCACATACCTTAAACCCAGCCCTTTTCTTCGTAGACTCTTACTACGTTGAAACCCTTTAAAGGAGGAGCTAGAGGCATCGAGAAACATGTGCAAGGCAATAAGAACAAGTAAACACCAAAACATTATTTTAACAATTATAGTGGTGGCTGTGAGGAGCTGATAATATTGAAGAACAACAAATGACTAAAGTTTGAAGGCCAATTAATAAATGCACTGTCTACAAAAATAAAAACTAACAGAATGCCTTAAGTGTTAAATATCAGTCACATAAGCTGAATGCACAATGCCATTCAAAATCCAAATACTAAGATTTAATCTAATTGATACATGAACAGATTAAATTTTATATAAGGTCTTAACTTGCAGACTAACCTTTAAAAACATATCATTAAAAATTTTCAATACTACAGAAAAGCAATGACATAATGAAAGGGATGAAATGCAGCCTTAATATTTATAAATCTTTACCTAAGAGCATTTCATCATCAATCTGAATGGGGGACAGAATCATACAGTGTTACCTCAAGCAATTACCTGATAACTCTGAAAAAGTAACAGTTCACCAATATCTCTAGGGACCATGCAATTACAAATATGAAAAACTATACCACAATGTACCAAAAAATACAATACCCCCATCCTGACCTTTTCCACTCATGTATCACACTGGTATAAATTCTGAAAGTATAGTAAACCCAGCAGTGCCATACGGATGCAATTTATGAGTCAGGAACATAAAAAGAGAGGAAGAGAGTGGATTTGGACAACATATGTTGTGAGACAGACTGATCACATAGGAGATGACAGTGTAAGAGAGAAAAAGTAATTGTAGTCTGACTAACAGAGCTGACCAAGGTGTGCTGAAATGGTTTGGACAACTGGAGATGATGAGTGAAGGAAGGCTGATTAAAAGCATCTATGTGTCAGAAGTAAAGGGAGCAACACAGAAGTGGTGTCAACTCACCAAGTTTACCTCCAAAAATCTTAAATTCCACAATGAAGCCCCAGAGGTGAAGTTCTTTCCCAACCTTCATTAATTTCTTCCTTCATGACATTCAATCACCTCCTATATAACACAGTGTAAGTCCTCACCTACATAGATGACCTCAAATTTTTGTATAATTTCTGTTCTTTTAATTTCCTCATTTACCTCATAATCAAACATAAGCATTACACGACCACTTTTCCCCAAATGGCTTATCATATATATCATATTTTCAACATCCATTCCAGTATGTGTGAAAATAAGATCTAGTAGCGATATATAAATTTCTATTTTAATTCATATTTACCTCATGAACCCTTTGTAAGAAAAAAATCCTAGTCTTATCCAGGACCTCTTTCCAGAGGCTTCTGCAGCTCAAGCCTGCACTACTTCCAGTAGTAGGAAATATGAACTTCCTTGGAGTGAGAAGTTCTATGACGAGACTTTACAAGATGCATAACATGCTGCACTAGCAACTCGTAGAAAAACTCTAAAATCTAAAAGTCAACTAGAGCTGCATAATATCCTAAATTGGTGACAGGCGCTGGATTAGTTTATTCAGAATTAAAATCCCATTACATGCTAATTCTTTCCTGTTTGATCAATAACTGTTCAGCTGGATATCTTGTAAAACATTAATCCCACATTCACAAACATATCTTACACATACAATATCTTTAGTTTACATATACTCATTATAATTCAGACAGCAGCTATGAAAAAAATTAAGATCTTTATCCTCTTTCTTCTGATGACTTTCTGAATATAATCAATATCTTTAAAGCAAAGAAAAAATTGAAATAAAAGAGAATAATTATGGTAAGTATGAACAAATATTACAAGTAAATTGGGTGGGTAGTATACATAAAAAATCAAGACCGTCTGACAATCAAATGTAAAACTATTTCAGCTAAGAACTGTAAATATACTGTAGATATGCTTGCTTTTGTCAATCATTTAGCTTAGCTGTGAAACCAACAGATACAAACAAAACACTCACCACAAGCCAGTTATCTCTGATATCTATGTAGCTTTGCATTATTCTGTTGACAAAACATGCTGCCCTTACTTCACCACATGACAGGAATTACATTGTACAAAAAGACAATTTTTCCTGGATCTTTAACATGCTGTTCTAACATAATTGTGCTATATATCTGTTCACTGTACAGCTAAAAGTGTAAAAAACATTCAGATAAATGTTATCAGGAATATATAAACATGCTGAGTATCTCAACATTCAGTACTTAAGCATAAAAATGACTTGCAAACATGCAGAGTCTCTTCTAGATTCACTTAAAGGAAGCTTTCGGTGCAATATCAGTTGCATTTTCAGTTAAAAAATTTTTCTACCTAATCTATTTTTTCAACAAGTTTTTCTTTCCTATTATATACTTCAAAAGGTTTCTGTTGAGTCAATTATTCATTTTTTGTGATTCAAGGCTTGTGGCGTACCCTGCTCTCAAAATCTCAGATTTCCTTTACATTTCTCAACCATCATTATGTTTATAGTTGGGTGCCATGCAGCCACAAACTGAGCATTCTGCTGGTTAATCACTGTCACTGAATAACATTCAATTATATATGCTTGGACATGATCAGAAACTATCACTGAAATAACAACAACAACCTATTCAAGAGAATAATTCCAAACAGTTATGAGCCCATCTAATTGAGGCATTTTATGTATCTTAAATAAACAGCTTGATGAACTTTTTAGGTGTTTCTCTAAACATAAAAACAATGTGCACATCATCACTCGAGACTCAATAAGATTACCAATTACTCAAGTAACCATTTGTGGACAAACAATTAGTACCAGCTTGTACTATGACGGTCCTAATCTTGTACAACAGGTAACAAAGTATACATCAATGAAACCTGTCTTAGAATAAAAAAGAGACATTTCTGCCCGGCACTCCAGTCTAGTCACGACATCTGAACAGTGACAGAGAAAGCCAAACTACTTTTACAAAAATATTCAATATTATCCAATGACTAACTTTTTAATATTCTTAAAAAGCTAGAAAACTATAAAACAGAATACCCTAATAAACCACATTCAACTATAAAGAAATCTATATTTGTCAGGCATTGTCTAATAAAAAGAAGAAGTACGAACACTGGTTACTGAACTTACACGACAGTGTCAAGCACTTATTCTGCCAAATAAACCTTGCTTTGACATATTTTGTAATAATATTGTTCAACATTTATGGAGGCTCTTTTGCAATGGCTAACCCCTTGAAGGAGTTCCTGACAGGAACAGGCGTAAGGGATACTGATAGATAGATGCTGTTCATCAGCATCGCCTTCTTAATCTTGTATTTTTCTGAAAGGTTCACTGGGGAAGATTCAAACTTTCACTTCATTTCAATCAGTCTTCCACGTTCTTTAAATCAGTGTCCCACCCCCTCTAGAAAAAATCTACAATCAGTTTTGTTTAGGATGGGATGATCCAGAGCAAGGTAATATTCAGTGATGCATAGCCAAAGAGCACATTTCACTTGATATGTAAATAATTTAGGGTGAAATCTAACTGAGTACCAGAGTATCACTGTTGTAATACTATATGGTGACTGTCCTCCGACCCCATCTGTCAAATTATCATTAACATTCCTGTCAATACTATAGCTGCATCAAATTACTGGTGAGCATAAATACACTAAGTTTCTTATCAATTTTACCAATAAAGTTATATCTTTTTCAGGATCTAAGTGTGCATGGTACTAATACTTAGCATTAAGCACAAAAACATCATATTTCAAGAGACTCTTCCCGGTGCAGGATGCCTTCTTAAGATTAATTGTACTTTCATATAAGAGCACCAGATTAAAAATTCACATTCCTTTACAAATGTTCTGAGAATCATGGCAAGATCTAGCTATTTACAAGGAATATAAAAAAGATCCTCTAACATCTCCCATTTTAAAATAACAAAATGTATAAATAGATATACAAAGAGTGAGAGATGGCAGAGATAAATGAAAGCAAAGTACTCAGGCTCATAAGAAAAGAACTAAGAGAACACTTAGGATACAAGAAATGTTAAATCTATCACATCCTGGATATCCTGACAATCAGAAGTAACGCCTTCTATATATCAAGCTTATTTACTATTAACAAATAATTTTCATTACATTTACTAAGAAGTTCTTGCACTTTAAGCCAAGTAAATAACTAATTCTTCCAAGTCATCTCATGTGCAAGAATTTCCAATTACTGATAGCTAAATGTGTTTTCTTGCTTTAACAACTTACCGAAATCGAGTCTTTGAAAGGTCAGGGCTGTTGATATCCTCAGTTGATTGTCTGAAAAGTGTCAGCCCAGAGGTCTTAACTGATGCGGCTTGTCCTGTGCGACTCGAATTCCCACTTTCTGTCCTACATATGTTTATACAAATTTAGTGTCAGTATCATATTGCAAAATCTATATGATTTATATGATATACGTTAAAATTTCACTAAATCACTAAATTCTACATATCAAATACAAAAGAAGCATATGCAAAAATGAAGACATCTTTAAGAAAGACAACTAGTAACTGGATACAGTAGGTTTCTGTAATTCACATATAAATAATAATTGGGCTTCCATGTGCAATCTCTACACAAAGTGATTAAAACATGCATCATCATTATTAACTATGACAGAAGAAAAATGAAAAGCACGAGCACTGCCTAATGCCATACAAAGAGTTATGTACAAGGAAAAAACAAACTAATGAGCTCATTAAGTGACATAAATTTGTATCATGACTTCTATCTTTGCCATTACATTTCTTGTGTTTCTTTGACCTTAGTAAGGTTTTATCAGGAACAAACATTCAATGGCCTCATTTCTTTACATTCATTCTCTAGCTCTTAATTATAACAGCAGGATTAGTTATAAAAATTTTGTTTTTGTGCTTTTTTGGGTGATTTTGAGGGCTCTTTGTCTCATTACTGCTTTACAGCACAATGACAGAGCTGTGATAATCTAACTGAATTCTGGGAGAAAAACAATCCAAAATCATGGTTTGGTGTTCACTCTTGTTTATCAGCTGAGGAACCTAAGAACAAATGCTGTGGTCTATGATATGCACCTTTATCATATTTTTTAAGAAAAAAATACAGGACAGTGTTTGCATAAATGTACCTTATAAATGAAGTAAATACACTGCTCTTACTAAATTAATGATAGCCAATGGTTGAATGTAAATGCATTATCAATAACTGTTGTAACTGACCTTGTACGATCTGAAAGCAGTGATATGTGGCAGTTCCAGCCACTCTCCAAACCCATCTTTTCTGAGAACACTCTTGATCGTAGTTCATTCTCTTTACTGAAGTGGACAAATCGAATACAAGATGCATCTAGCTGTTCAATCATTTGCACCTGAAGCAAATGTACATGTACTATATGGAGCTTCAATGACACCTTTGACCTAAGTTTCATTCACAAAAAGAACAACTTTCTTTTATCCTTCATTCCATACCAATTAAGAATAAAAAGAAAAGTACATACTGCATTTCAATTCACTTATGCACATAACAAACTTCAGTACATACTGCATTTCAATTCACTCATACACATATAAACCTTCAGTCATAAACACTTCCTGATTTTTCATCATGTACACAATGTTGATTTGTCATGTGAGACTAACACTTCCATTCACATCTCCAACCTCACATACAAAAGTCTTTATTACACACAATAAAAGATCTGGCAATCTCATCTTTCTTCTGGATACTTCTACCCCTATACAATTCATCCACTGCCTCTGTCCTCCTTTCTCCATCAACCACACTACCACATATTTTCTTGGACATACTGTATTACAAAACAACTAATACTGCATATACAAAAAGCTGCTCACCATGTCTGTCTTAGCTTGATACTGCATTGTCACCATTCCAATGAAAATCTGCTTGCACTGCATCCTAAAAGCATCATCAATGTCATCAATTTCTTCATACTCCGTGTGTTCCTCATCACCATATAGGGCCTCTGAAAAAACAACAGTGAACATATGGATAAAGTTTCACTAACAAATTCCTGTTCTTGTAATCTCACACTACATTTTCCGATCCTAAAATTTAATTAATTCTTTCCACCTAATCTCTCTTGCATACATCACTACAGATTAGATCATTCCCTGCAAACAAACTTGTGCACAAGCAATTCAGCATTTTTTCCATTAAACATATACCTCAATGCATAAGAAAGCTGCCAAGCCTTCAGTACTCTTTCTAGGAGCATTCCTTACATTCCCCATTTCTTCATCTTCATCTTATAAGACAGAATAATATATAATTGATCTTCTCTCCTCCCTTCAGTTCTACAAATAAATTTTCTCATCTATTTCCCTTTATAACACAAACACATTGTCTGTGCCTTTACTTTCATTAAAATCTCTAAATTCCATGCAGGTATTGCAACCAAGATCAACAAACCTGTGCTTATGTGCGGTGTAGGTGTACGAGCTGCATTGTAAAGATGTGTAGGGTCAATAGGTAGCTCCATGTAGAAGCTACTTAGATTTTCTTTGACCACACAAGAAGTAGGGCGGTATGAGAATGCTGTGCAGTAGGCAGAAAGACTTGTCCGGTGATAGAAATCCAATATTTTTTTCCTGAAATGTGACAAAGTTACTGTGGAAAAAAAAAATGGCTAAAATATTAAAATTTATAAAAGAAACAAGGTGAATAAAAACATACAAAAGATGAAAGCTGTGAAAATAATATTCATATAGTATACAATTTCCACAAATCTATCCTTACTGATCAATTTTCCACAATATAAGATTGTACATAATCACTTTCATACCAACAAATTAGACAATGCATACACATCTGACAATAAATCAATCTAATGTTTAACTAAATCATATAAACTTCAGGTCTAGACACCTAAATACTTATTCTTAGCAAACTAACTCACTACTACAGAATCTTTAACCATTCCTGTAACAAACAAGGAAGATATTCTCTTTCAAACCTGGGCCTTAAATGTAAGGCTCAGATGTATGAAATGTATGATCAAATAACAAACCCAGTTTCTTACCTATCCTTCTCTGTCAGTGGACATATGTCATATCCATCCCAGTAGTCCGTGCAGGAGTCTAAGACAATATCAGCAGTACCCTGAAGATAAAAATCATTATGCTCCTTTCACTATTTTCAAACCATTTAGTCTATCCTAATCAATACTTTTTTCCCTAAGACTTTTCTGAAAGAGTCCTGGTACCCAGAGTACCTCTTCCCTACTAGTGAAAAACCACCTTTGGTGAGGCTGTATCATTGAGAGTAAAATCTTGTCAAAGAATTTCTCACCCCAAAGGAGTTCACTTGTTTGTGCAGCCTTGTGCTGCAGGAGCTCCTGGAAAGAGATCCTAGGTGACACCAGAACTTGCTCTTAAAAAGAGGTCCTAGGGTAAATATAGGGAAATGGTGATCTGTCTACATGACAGCTAGAGACTAAGTGTGAGCAGATGTAGCCTTTTTTCTTCTGTTTCCTGGTGCTACTTCACTGATGCAGGGGGTGGCGATGCTGTTTCCTGTGGGGTTGGGTGGCGCCAGGAATGGATGAAGGCAAGTACATATAAATATGTACATGTGTATATGCATGTGTATGTGTATATGTATATGCTGATATGTATATGTATATGTATTGTGCATGTAGGTATATATGTGTGTATATGAGTGGATGGGTCTTTCTTCGTCTATTTCCTGGTGCTACCTCGCTGACGCAGGAAACAGCAATCAAGTATAGTGAAAAAAGGTAATATATATATATATATATTCATTCCTATGTCCTTTCCTCTCTTGGTAGACAAGTGCACTAATACCTGAGGAGCTCAATCACTGTATTTTCTTTTTAAGATAAACTAATCATCTAATTTCTTCAGCAGACATAGCTTTGATTCAGGCATACTTCTGCTTGAGCCACAACTACTGTAAAAAAAGTCTCAATAGTGTCTCCATTAAATATTAGACTGACTTAAATATACCTATTTTACAACTGAAAATTTCACTAAAACTGCAACATCATCCCAACTAAAGATGCTGCTGCCCCAGTCTTACATTTCCCATTTCTGGAACCCAGGGACACTGCCACATAGAGATTAGAGTAACTTAATATCTTAAACTGACATGCTGACCCTATCATCACCTGTTCCTTCCCAAAGGAGACAAATACCACCAAGTTTTCTCTCATATATTTTCAAACGAAATACATAATTACAACAGTAGAATGGGTCTACATAAAATATGAACTCAAAAGTGGAATATTTCTGGTCCCTCATGGTGTGCCTAATAAGAACTCGTCCAAAAACCTACCTGTGACATTAATTCCAATTTACGTGAAGCACGGTCTCTTACAAGCACAGAAACCATGTGAGGAAAGGGGAACTTGAGTTTGGTAATCATCAATGACTTGGCCAGACGATCTTTACATGCCATGTCTGGTGGCTAAACAGAAAAACCTGTTAGTTGCAGTACTGTCATCCTAGTCTATGTCTGGCAAGAGGATGACATAATAAGAGCAAACTAATTTCAAATAAACAATAGCATTTAGGTACATGGAAATCACGTGGTTAGCATTAAGTATAACTAACCCTCACCCTAGTCACAGAGACCAGGTACTCATTTACAGCTGAGTGAACTGGAGACACACCTTCCAGTGTAAACAAGTGCAGCTTAGTAGCCTACTGCTATAACCACATGCCCACTGCCACCTTATAAGAACTTGTTACAAATGTAAGTAAACGGAACTGATTTTACCCTTATACCAAGGTGTCTTTATCAATTTATTCAGTTTTCTGGACCAAAGAATAACATACAGTAAAAAAAATCATCATCTTTAAACTTACAACATGTCTGAATGTTGATAGCTGATGCTCCAGCTCAAAAGGTTCCTGAGCCTGTTCACTGAAGCCTATCTGCTTAGCTAGTTCACACAAACACCTGGGTAGATAATAGGAATGAGCTTTTATACATATTCATACTCAGAATGGCTACCATGAAACTTCTAAATACTCATGGAACCACAATAAAGGAAAAAAGTTTAAACAAGTGAGATTTGAAGAATGAAAAACTGTTTCTCTCTGAGGCAATGTCCTATGAGCTAAAAGAATCATCCATAGATTTCTGGTGGATTAAGAGCCTCCATCCCCATTCATCCTCTTGTTTACATCTCCCACCTTTAGCGAATCATCTTAACAGCATTTGGGGCAAGAACTCATCTAAGAACTTCCCTCCAATCAGCAGCCATCAGCTAGCAATGATATCAACATCTCTCTGGCTAAGAGGCTGCACAAGCCAGCCATCTCATAATTCTCAAGAGAAGGACATCACCCTGATGATGTCTACCATCAGTTAAGGGAATACTTTGTATGGCAGCCAGAGGGATGATGATGTCATCACCATGTGGTGCCTGCTGACTGGAAGGGGTTTGGATGGTTTGTTAAAGGTCAGGGAGGGGGAGGGGGGGTTCTCGTCCCCTCAGAGATCCATGGATGATTCTCATAGCTCACAGAAAGAACTAACCCTGAAGAGAAATACTCATTTTCACATCACATGACAATCAGTATGAATTCCCTTTTTCAGTGTTTTGTCATTAACACTCTGTGACTATGAATATGAACTAATGCAAAGGAGATATGAGTCAAGAACTCTAATTTTCTTATGCACGTCTAAGTTAATCGCTAACACACATTAACACGTATCCCAGGACATGAAATCAATATGCCTACAGAAAAAGAACAAAGAGCATTAGTACAAAAGGGGTAAATGATACTAATAAATGATACTCAGTTTACATATGATCTCTTTGTTAAAGTACAATAAATCCTATGCTAATGCTGCATATACATCTGATTTTCAAAAGTACAAAAACCTACAGCAAGTACCATTTAAATACTCCCTACTAGTTTGGAAATGACATAAAAAACTAAGCTACTTACAACAGAATATTATAGTTTAAAATTGAGACTCTTAACAATGCTAAACAATAAAACCTAAAACCAAAGAGGCACAAGAAGATATGAGAAGTAACACACACACACACACACACACACACACACATACACACACACACACACACACACACACACAAACCACACACACAGAGTCTCAGAGGGATTGTGTGGAGATAATAAATTAGAAGAAAATACCACAAAGTGTATAGATGTGGATAATAAAAAGATCATTACCCCTTAAACTGTTATAATCATCAAATATTGATGCATGGTTCACTGTTAACATCATCAACTGACAACCATATGGTTCCCACTTAAATATGAATTTCCAACAAATGCTAGATTCAACCATTTATTCAAAGATGTCATTCGCATTCTCCTGCCATAGGTGGGTTAAGAATCAAATGCCTTAGTCACATAAATATGTATCATTAAGAAGATGTATATTACATAAGCTTCCACTCTCTCTCTCCCTAAATAAAGCAACAACTAATGGAAGTTTTGTTAGTTTTACAATTAAAAAACATTCACAGCAGTATTATTTTTTTAATTTCACAAAGAGAAAATTATTCATTCATTTATACAAATAAAGCAGTGTTGTACAAATGAATTAATAAAATTACATAAAAAAATATGTATATGTGTAGTAAGGTAAGAGTGAACATTATAAAATAATGCATGAAAAGTAATCATGAAGAAGGGCCATATTCAAAGTAAAAGTGCATGTAGTCTTTGAATTATCCCTAACACCTGAAAAAAGCATTAAAGATTTTTCAGTTGATGGATGTAGCTTGAGCTTGATCACCTTCACAACCCTGGCAGTTGACAGGCCTAAAGTTTAAACAACCAACCAACTTCACAATGAAATGTGTATTATGCCTATGTATAACTAAATATATTTTTTTTTCATACATATTCGCCTTTTCCTGCGTTAGCGAGGTAGCGTAAAGAACAGAGGACTGAGCCTTTGAGGGAAAATCCTCACTTGGCCCTTTCTCTGTTCCTTTTTAGGAAAAGCAGAAACTGGAGGGGAGGATTTCCAGCCCCCCGCTCCCTCCCCTTTTAGTCGC
>JAYMFT010395032.1:0-19384 GCA_038088735.1 Panulirus argus
GTATATATGTGTGTATGTGGGGGGATGGGTCTTTCTTCATCTGTTTCCTGGCGCTACCTCGCTGACGTGGGAAACAGTGATCAAGTATAATAGATAAATAAATAAAAAATATATATTACTGTAAGTATGCATTAGTGTAACTGATAAAGCTAATCAGTTGAACTTCCTTAATCAGACAAGGAATGTTTGAAAACTTTTAGGTTATATAAGAAGAAACATATGCTGTGGAGAACTTGCTACAGCTTCTATTGTTCACAAATTATCACCGATGCTTGAAAAGAATACTTGCTTCATTTTCTCCTAAGTCATAATATAAATAAGCTTATGTACTGAATGTTATTTTAGGTACTTCTTGTTATTTTTAACATAGATCCTTAATATATAAAATTAAATGAATATTTATAACCTTATGTTTAAAGTCATCTTAATATCCGTAGCATGCATATTATTTTCCCATGACTCAGACTTAAGCAGTGCACATGTAATTACCAGCAGACTGAATGGTATTTTAGAGGAATGAATTAATGCAGGTAGATGGACTAGGTAAAAATTCAGTATTTCTGGGAACACTTAAACTCAGAGAAAGTAATCAGGTAATCAGAAGCAGAAATAAGCCTTGGCACTTGGCAAAAGTTCGTTTATGAGAGGGGAGTAAATTCCTCATTGGCAGGGTGCCCAGTAAGAGTTAAAAACTAACTGTGCTCTTCCCTTTTTGAAAGATTTCTGATTTTTACTTAAGATGGAGAATATTATTCATCCTTGAACAGCTGCATTCCTTCCCTTGTTCATCCCTATTTAAAAAAACTTAGTATCTTTTTCCTTATCCTTACTTGCTGTTCCCTGCATTAGGAAGGTAATGCCAGAAACAAAGGAATAAAAGGCCTCACTTGCTCACATCCTCTATCTACCTGTCATGTGTAATGCACTGACACCATATCACCCAATTCAAAATTTGGCTCCATAAACCTTTCTGTGGTTTTTCCTGGTTAAGTCCAGTGAAAGCACGTCGTCCCCTGTATATTACCTCACTTCAATTAAATCTATCCCATTCATGTCTTACAACCCCACTACATGTTCAAGCCCTGAGTACTCAAAATGTTTTCCGCTCTGTCAATCCATCTCCAGTTCAGTCTCCCCCTTCTCTCCATTTCTAACACATATATCCTCTTTACCAACCTCTCCTCTCTCAGTCTTTTTATATATCTAAACCATTTCAGCACACCCTCTTGAGCACGCTCAACCATACTTTTCTTTTAGCATACGTCTCTTACACTATCTTATCTTCCTTAATCAGCCATTGTCCTACATCATTTCATTCCAACACATTAATCCTCTTCTCTACATTCTCACCTAAAGCCCAACACCATCAGGATTACGATACCATCAAACATGCCCATCTTTGCCCATCCAGATAGCGACCTTTCTTTCCAGACATTCCTCAGTGCACCAAAGGCCTTCGCCCTCTCACTCACCATATTACACACTTTAGCTCCCATCGTTCCATACACTGCAGTATCCATTGATAGGTGTCTAAAACACTTCACTTCCTCAAAGTTCTCTCTAATCAGCTCACACCCTACCTAACCTGTCTCTTTGCACTGCTAAATCTACTAACCTTGCTTTAATTCACATTGACTCTCATCTGTCTCCTCTCACGCAGTCTCCCAAACTTAGGAACCAACTTCAGCAGTTTCCTACTCAAATTTGCCACAGTGCTATGTCTATAAAATGACAGAGTTTCACCGATACACAAAGGAGGATCTAAAATATTGTCAAAGCAATATAGACCTATGAGCTTGACATCTCCTTTGCTAAGAGTACATGAACTAAAACAACTAACCAACTAGACTACATTCATAAAAGCCAACATGGATTTGAACTGGGAAAAAAATATGCAAACACAGAGGGTAGTAACAAACACTACAAAAGCATACATTATTCTAAAAAATTATAAAGGAAAGGGCATGGATATAGTCTTCCTTCACTTTGAAATGGCATATGACAATGTAATTCATAAAATTTAGCTTAATGAAGTCGTGAAACAGAACACAAAAGACAAACTAAGAATACTGATCAAAGAAAATTTAAAGTAGTATCAAACTGAACTCTATTAGACATGGTTTTATCAGGAGTGCCACAGGGAACAGTATTTGTCTCTTTATAGTACTGTTTATAATACTAATGTATGACATACACAACAAGGTGAAAGAGGGTATAGTATAATACTTTGCAGGTGGCACAAGGAGTTCAACACTTATGGAGACTCTTTTGTTGTGGCCTCTTCCTTGAGGAAGTACCCAAAGGGAACAGGCCATAGAGATTAGATAGATTGATAGAGAGACTGAATATCCAGGGCAAATAAAATAATAGGATCATAAAATGAGAAAGAAATAAAGTCAGAAGACTATATGGTATATATTTATGGGTGGAGGAAAACCATATGGAGTTTACTGAGGAAAAGTTTAAACAAGTGGGGCATCAAAAGAACTGTAACACTTAAGTTAAATCTTATAAATGGCCAGCAGTAAATGAGATTAATAACGAAGAGAAAGTTAAAGCCCAGAAACGCATCATGAGCAAAAAGTTGTCATTCAGAGATCTAATGAGAAAAATAATGCTAATGAACAGAATGAAAATAAGAACTTTCAGTGTGAGACAGATTGATGATGTTGAAAACAATGAGTTACTGTTGTGGTGTATGGTCACAAACAAGACAATCTGAATGGTCTGGAGAGAATTGAGTAAAGTATAATACACAAAATTGAGGTAATGTAACACAGGGATTATCACAGAAAGCTGCAAGAACTTGGTAGTATATAAAGGGAATCAGGAAACATACTAAAAGTAAAACCCTCACAGCCTGGATGAAAAAGTATAATGAATTGACAAGAATCTCTTGAAATATATCAGAAAGTCACCAAACAATAATTTATGAGAGTGCTTTAAAAGACTGAGACTCTGACATTCTTATGGAAGAGGATTTGAGCAGATGGAAAAGAATGTCATCGGGTGTACCAAGATAACAATACAGTATGTGTAGCAGCAGAGAATAACAGCTTTACTAAGCAAGCAGTATATTTGAACAGCACAGCACAGTGTGCTAGCTGTGCCACATGGAAAAAATTTTGTCAATGTTTGAACTCGTTTCCAGATTTTGATTTTTTAATTACAAGTGATAATGAAATATGATAGTTAAAGAAAGAGCAAGAGACAGAATGAGTTGCTGTAACTCAAAAGATGCTGCAAAATTTTAAAGCAATTTTTGTGTTTAAGCAAAAAAAATATGCACATAATAAGCAACTGATTCCCTAAGTAGTTTTTTGCAAAGGATAAAGAGGATAAGGGTCTACAAACAGTAAGGAAAATTACATGAAGGAATTTTCTAATAAGAGACAAAAATATGACCAACTGAACTTGTGGTGATATATGAATTACCTTAATCACGATTAGGATAATATATATGATGAATAGAGTTGCAACATGTCAAAGATTATTATACAGTATTAAGGTGTCTGAAATACAGTACAGCAACTGTGAACTTGCTTTAATTATTGGATGTAATATAGCAATCTAGGTGTAACTGGACTACAATTGCAAGGGAAAAGTCACCCTTGGCAAGGCTGTATTATTGAGAGTACAATTTCATCAAAGAACTACAAAGGGAGCTCACATTTCCCTGCTGCTAGAAGTAAAACAGCCTTGGACTGCAAGAGCCTCTAGAAAGACATCCTGGGTAACACAGGATTCATTTCTCATAAAGAAG
This sequence comes from Panulirus argus, assembly GCA_038088735.1. Lineage (NCBI taxonomy): Eukaryota > Metazoa > Arthropoda > Malacostraca > Decapoda > Palinuridae > Panulirus > Panulirus argus. Next base: position 3,764 of record JAYMFT010395032.1, read on the forward strand.
TCCTGGAGTAATTGTAATAGAAAAATGAATAAATTACATAAATTTATACAAATAAAGGCCATTTGTGACCAAGCCTTCAGAAATAAGTTTGCTTTACAATATAAGATCTGATAAGGAATGAAAATGTTTTTTCCTATTTAAAAGAATTCTTTTCATACTAAAAGGCAAATTTTAAAATAAAAGGCTATTATGAAACTATGAAAGATGTAAAATAATTTATTTATTTTCATCAGTAACTGATGATCAACAGTATAAAAGTTTCTGTTTGTGCAATTAAAGCAATACCAAGAGAACTCATTACATGGCAAACCTATTTACACTTGGGATATTTTCTGCCTCAAAATAATAAAGAAATCATCATGTAAGACAAAGTTGGCTGTAAAAATTGTTTGCAAAAGAGATTTCACAAAGAAAGCAACTGAAAAATAATAATTAATTAATAGACGAAATAGAATTAATATGCATTTTAATGAACTTATGAAAATATATTTTACACAGAGTTAGCACCTGTGGCACATCATTCTACATGTTCCTGAATACTTTATCTGTGTATCTATCTACATGTCTAATGCCCATTCCCTCCAGGAACTCCCATCAAGGGGGTAGCCAAGACAAAAGAGTCTCCACTTATCCCTGTCCTTACATGCCTCCCTCACATACACCATTACATTCATTCTACCACCATTTCTATCTCTTCAGTATTTCATTGTATTTATAATATAGAAACTAAAGGTTAATATGAAACATTACATTAAACAATCTATGTTTGGTGATGCTTATGGGTCATCAGATAGTGACAGGCAGCTATTGCTAAGACAAGATTCAACAAAGTCTGTACAACAAAATTGTTTTATATCCTACTGGCACTAATTTAACAATGCATTTTGTACTTTCTGGTGTTTATACTATTGGTCTTAGTGTATTATTCCAACACTAATTGTTTTATCTCTTGCACTCTTCTTTGTAGGCAATAAATGAGTTAAAATTCTTAATGAAACTGTATGATAAATGTAAAATACAGTGAACTCATTAATCCTCATTATAAAGTTGTACTGAGGCATAATTTTTGATGCCTGAATTTTGGTATTGCACAGCTGTGATTCACTGTGAACTAAAGTCTCATTAGCACAACAGGCACACACAATGGGAGCTACCTATGGGATATTTGACCATCTGATTACCCTCATTTTCATTCTGTTTTATTAAGAATTCTGAAGTCAAAATGAGGATCTAAGCTTGCCATTTGTATTTGCCAAACTAATATGTTCATTTTCTCAGTCAGTGCAGTAAAAGCACAGATTTAACTAGTGACTGAGATACCTGAAGGTTTACTTTGTATGTTTAACCCTCCATTAAATGAGTAAAATGCTTTTTAGGAAAAAAAGTTAATGAGAATATGAAATGACCCACAATCCAACTAACAAACAGTAAAACATATATTGATTTATTTGATCTGTGGTCTTAAAAAGAAGAAAAAAAAAAAAAGGAAAAAAGTTTTGATAACTGCTTCTTCCCCTACACGTCGAAGCTTTGGAACTCTCTAACTTCTCATATCTTTTTCAATAACTATGACCTAGCTCATTTCAAAAGACAGGGCTTTCAGTTTCTTAAAAATTCGTAGATACTTTCCCTGTCTTTGTTTTTTCCCGTTTCTTAATTCTCTCTTATATTTCAATTACGGCCCGGCCTTGATTTGGACTTTTGTGTATGACTGGAGCCTTCAACATAAAAAAAAAAAATCATGTTTGCCATTTCTTGCGCTGGCAAGATAGTGCCAACAACAGACAAAGAAGTAGCACTCATTTGCTTACATACAATCACTTGCATTAATGTGTAATATACCAAACCAAAGCCACTAGATCCAAAAGCAAGCCCCAAAGGTCTTTTCATGGTTTTCCCTGATGACATCATGTGCCATTGTTTAGCCCACTGACAGCACATTGCCTCCTATGTACCACATAGCTCCTCACAGATTCCTGCATGTTCAGGCCCCAGTAACTCAGTGTCCTTCACTCCATCCTTTCATCTCTTCCTCAGTCTCCCCTTCTTCCTTGTTCACTCCACTTCTAATGAAAATATCCTCTTGGTCAGTCTCTCCTCATTCATCCTTTCCATACATCCAAACTATTTCAGCATACCCTGCTCAGTTCTCTCAAAAATAATACACTTACTTACGTTACTAACAATATACAGACCACCCAAAATGAAAAAGTAGGAATTCAGCAAAACATTAACAAAGATTGAAGAAATACTGACCAGTTTGAAATGAGAGTAATTTTGTCAGGAGATTTCATATAAAGTTTCGTTCAATGGGAAAAGTATGGATTGGAATACTGATGTAATTACAGTTCAATAGGAAAACAATGCAGAGGCTGAAGAAAGAGATCAATTTAAGAGGCTTATTAGCAATCCAACAAGAAATGGTAACACAATTGATCAGACTTTAACAAATGATAGAGTCATAATTACAGACATAGAGTTTACAAAACCAAGTATCTTTGTTATACTAAATAGAAGTGTGTACTAACTGTAGCACTGAAAACGATATAGGAGGACAAGATGAAAAAAAAAATGTATAGTTGTCAGGGAACTTTAACTTTCACTCTGTAAAAATATAAAGAAATGAAGTATATAATCTAATAGTAAATAGGCATTGGTTTAATAGTCTGAGTAGCAGTAATGCAAAAACAAACATGACAATCTTCTAGTATAAAGATGAAATGATCACAAAACTATTGCCTAGTAAAAGAGAGTATAACATAAAGAGAAAGATACAATGGGATTTAAACAGCGGATGAATAGACAAGGAGAATGGAAGAAAATGAATAAGATTTGCAACAAGCAACGACAGAATGGAACAGTTTGAAGACAAAATAAGGAATGCATAAAAAAAAACAAAATGGAATTACACAGAAAGGAACAGACACTAAAAGAAGAAAAAGTAACATAGAGTACTGACTAAAACAAACAAGTCCAATAAAACAAAGTCAGAGATTGGACCCTTTAAAGAAGGTAACAGTATTGTAAATAACCCCAAAAGAATAAGTCAAATGTTAGTTACCCATAATTAGTTAGTGTTTAGTACAAGAAAGCACGAAGTGAAGAAACAGATGATGAAATGTTTAATGATTACAATGAAGATGAAAACACACACACACACACACATATAGATTTCCCAGAAAGTGATAAATTGAAACAACAGATCAACTTAAAGAAAACTCAGCTCCAGGGCTGGATGGAATAGTAGCAATCTATAGAAGACAAAAGAAACAATAGCCAGACCTCTTGCTGTGCTACTGAGGCAAAACACAGACCAAATAAGCATGGCCAATATACACAATATGGTGTATGTAAAACAGATACACAAAGGGGGATCCAAATTATTGCCGAAACAATACAATCCAGTTGGCCTAACTTTACACATAATCAAAGTATTTGAGATTAATAAAAAAACATATAATAGAGTATCTTATTTTGAACAGATTCATTAATACAAGACAACATGGTTTTGTCCCCGGTAAAAGTATGCAAACACATCTACTAACCCATTATAATGACATATCTGAAAGTTTCATGGATGGGGAAAATGTAGACATCATTTTTCTTGATTTTGCAGAACCATTTGGTAACACAATGAATGTTACCGAAGAAAGAGTCAAGTCAAAATAAAAAAGGAAAAATAGGGCAATGGATCAAGGAATTTTTAATAAATAACTAGAGCATGTGAAACATCCGGGGTAAACCATGGAAAGGTCTGTGGGGTCTGGTTGTGAAAAGGGGGCTGTGGTTGCAGTGCATTACACATGACAGCTAGAGAATAGATGTGAGAGAATGTAGCCTTTCTCTGTCACTTCCTGGCACTACCTCGCTAATGTGAGAAACAGTGGTCAAGTATGAAAACAAAAATCAAGAATAACTGCAAATGGAAACATAGCTGAGGAAAAGATGTACTACCTGAGTTACTGTAAGGAAAAGTTTTTGCTGGAATATGCTTTCTACTTCTGATCTCAGACAGACCAAAAGAAGTATAAAAGAGTAGTCATATGCAGCACAAATGACATGAGAGTAAGTAAAGTGATAATGTGGAAGACCAAGAAAAGCTTAAGAGACTTGGAAAATATCTATAGATGGGCAAATGAGAACTTTGTGGAATTTACTGAAGAGAAATTTGAACATAGTAGCCATGAGACAGCTAACAACATTGCAGTGCCTACATGCAGAGGCCCTACAGGGAAAGAGATAGGAAATGATACAAATGTCAGAGATTTGGGAGTGATTATCAGTGAAAAATTTGAATTCAAAGAATATTTTGAAAAAGATAGTGATTTCATGCCATATAATGAATGGAAAGATAATATAATAAAATTTGCAACAAGAGATAAAATATAGGAAGTAAATTCAAATACTATTTTGTTGTGTTGTTACCAATAAAACAGATGGAATTACACAATATAAAGAGAGAGTACAGACACATTTCAAAAGTAAGATATATGGAATGGAGCATACAAATTAGCATGAATGACTAAAAGAAATAGAGCTCTACAGTCTTGAACATCAAAGGGAAAGATGTATAAAATATATGCCTGGCAACAAATAGAGGGAATAAAGACTAATGTTCTGAACTTAAAAGCAACTAGACAAGAATGATAAAGAATCATTAAGTTAAGCATAACTTCTGGAAGAAAAAAAAGGCATAAGACAAAGATATGTGAATGCCCAGCATGGCCATTAAAATGCAGTACTGAGTGATCCAAGATATTTAAGTGTAAAGACTACAGAAGCATTCAAAAGAATAGTCATGGTTGAAGACAATACTGGACAAATTTAGAATAGATAACCATGCCAGAGGAATAACTGCTGAAAAGAATAGAATTATCTACCATGCAACACAAGTTAGGAAAAGAGGCAAGGCAGTCGAGAGAAAAATCGTTTATCAACATACAAGACAGTGGTGAGTACATGTTAGCCCTACCATCATGGCAAAATATCAACGTTTAGCACCTAACAAAGAAGTACAATGCCATATCTCACTTAATAACCTGCTGCACACCACAGGTTGTCCTCAGGTAAAGGTAAATAATACAAAGACTTCACATGCAATGTGAATAAAATGAAATGATTACACTCAAGAAGTATAACTGCAGTGTCTTTGAAAGTGTGAGTTTTAGAACTCTGCCAGATTTTCCAAACATTCTTTCATTGTTACATGCAGTATTTTTTTTTACAGATATTAAATATTCATGTACATTTTACCAATGAACACAAGAAAGTTTTCAATAGCAGGCTAAAAAAATACAGAAGTACCTGGGAATTCCACTATGGATAGTTTCTTAGACTTGTAGTTGTATGTGATAGCTTTTCTATTGTGTAGAGTCCTTAGCATATAAGGAAAGCATGCATACCAATACATGCTGAAACCCAAAAGAACATATCAAAACTTTAGCTTAATCCTGTGTTTCAAAATCTGAATCAAGCAAGTGTTCGTTTTTGTTGACTGTATATTTTTGTATTACTTTCCAAAAGAAGGAACTGAGCATGGAGCCAAGTGAGGAATTTTTCTCTATGGCTCAGTCATCTGTTCTTGATGCTACTTCACTCACACGGGAAATGGCAAACATGTATGAAAAAATGAATTAAATAATATATACTACAGTTATGATATAAATGAAAAGTAAAGTATAAATGATTTCTTTTATACATAATAATTTAGTTATTTACAGAAAAGTGACTAGTCCATGGCTACTGCAATTATCTGCAATATGTTAACCTAAATATTTAAAACACAATGTTTATTCCTTCAAACTTCCATAGCACTGCAGAAGATAAAATTTTGAAATATTAAGATAAATATTTCCATGAAATAATGAATTACAAGAAATTATTATAGTATAATATGATAAGAAAAATGAAAGTTCTTAAAATCAATACATCATGCTGAATAAAATTCAACACTTATTCTAGTGTTCAATTTGATTAAGTATTGCACACTTGAAAGCACTTTGATTGCCAATCTTCCTATTTCAGTAACATTCAAGTACATCTGATAAATCTGATCACAATTTTGGGAGAGCTTATATTGTCCTAATTTCCTTACTTCATATTTCTACTACTTATTTCACCCTGAGTAATATCAGTGAAGAGATAAGACACTAAAAACATTCTGAATGAATGAGTTCAACACATGAGTAAAGATCTCATTTGAACTTTATATGGCTTTAAATGTGTTTATAATCTCTTCTCCTTAGGTTCCTTAACCCCTTCGGGATAGCAGATTTTTAAAAAAGTCATTAAAGCTAACATTGTAAGATGCACTGATAGACTAGATGATGTCGTAAGTAAAATTTGTTAGAAAAGATGTAGACTGTTGCAGAATTAACAACATACTAGCTACAGTGTTCATATTTTAGGAGCTCTACACTTTATGTGTGAATTTAATTATTATGCTGGTAATCTTAACTTGTGAATTGCTGTGACATTTGATCTCTTCCATCCTAAGGAGATCATAACTGTGGGAATCTAGAACACAGCTAATTAAACTCTCTCATCTGAAAACATGTCAGGTGACCCTCTATACCTCATATGGATGATACAGTTCTTATGACTCATTTGCCTGGTATAAGTCTAAAATGATGGAAAGCTAACAGCAGGTACAGAACTGACACTAGGAGATTCCAAATCAAATTCATCAAACTAAAAGCAACTAATAAGGGGTTCAACTGCATTAATAGTTCAGCCCAAGATACTAATATGTCACATTTAAATCCCTCTTAGCAGATACAGCTGAATCTAGACATAAATATTGAATAGGAGGACTTTTAAGATTTTTCCCAATCTGGATAATTGACCTTTACTAGTTATGGCAGGAGAATGCTGGTGGAATCGAACATTCCCTGGGAATTCAAAGGAAAGCAAAAACTATTAAATCATTAACTGACACTTTAACAGGGGGTTAAGGGTTAAAGGTTCCCATACTGTTATGGCACTTCTAAATTTCTGTAGGCTGCACATCCAGTCAATTCATACAGCAAGACTAGTGTCTCCATTCACACCTTCACCCTCATAAAGAGGACTGTACATGATCAAATATCATTCCTCTGGCACTCTCACATGAAATACCTCTGGCCTCCAATAGCATGTTTCTAGTATCTGCCTATCTCTTTTATGGTCTTATTCTCCTGTTTGTACCTTCACCAACCTATAATCTGCCATACATCCTACATGGTCATACTATCTAAATAGAAATTCACCCATATACTGTTCAAGTGCATTACACATGACAGATAGAGACTGAATGTGAGCGAATGTGGCCATTTCATCTGTCTCCTGGCGCTACCTCCCTGGCGCAAGGGGTGGCGATGCTATTTCCCATGGGGCGGGGTGGCATCAAGAGTGGATGGGGGCGAGCAAGTGTAAATATGTACATGTGTATATGTGTATGTGTATGTATGTATATATGTGTATGTTGATATGTATATATATGTACTGTGCACATGTGTGCATGTATGTATATATGTGTGTATGTGGGGGGATGGGTCTTTCTTCATCTGTTTCCTGGCGCTACCTCGCTGAGGCGGGAAACAATGATCAAGTATAATAAAATAGATAAATATTGTTCAAGTAATTTCTTTACATATCTTTCATAATTTTCTTTCTTTAATCTGCCTTTTTTTCTAAATTCAACTATAATATGTTGGTTATCCATCACTACTGCTTCTTCTTTTACCTATCTGAATCTAAGAAAATCAAGGTTTCACATCCACACACTTAGAAAAGGGACAAGCACTCCATGAGGCAAGCTTCTTACACAATCTACACTTGCATTCCTCCTATTCACAAAGATTCTCTGTGCACCTCTAAATCTTCTCCCTTGTATAACTTTACTTTGAAAATCAGCTTTCCCATAAACATTCTTACTGTTGATCATGAAAATCAGATTTCCAATAAACACTCTCACTGGTGATCACTTCCAAGTACCTTACCTAATTAATGACGTATAATATTTCCCAGTTCAGACTGTTACTACCGTCAACAGCCCATCTCTTTCAAGAATATGGACCTTGCTTTTATTTGCATTTACTTTTAACGCCCATCCCCTATGCAAATCATCAAAGCGACCTACTGCTGCTACATTATATTTTAGATCTACCCAACATCCATCCACTTCACTCTTACCTCTTGATTCAAACCACTCACTTGAGCCAAAATTAATTCTAGCAAATACACAACTTCCAATGTGAAGTTCTAAACAGCTTAAAGAGGTATTCCACGCACATCATTCTAAACAGCTTAAAGAGGTATTCCATGCACATCACAGAATCATTGTAACTAGAGTCCTTTCTCCTTTCCTATTAATTTTATCCAAGTAGAGAAGTGCTGTTAGTATTCTTCATTTTCTTTACAACTATTTGCACTACCTACGTAAGCACAAGACATCTTACATGCATATAAATATCCCTAAATTCCAGACTCTGCCAGCCTTCCAAACTTAAATGAAATTGTAGTTACAATGAACATGAAAAACATAAAAAACTATGACATGTCTCATTATTTCAGCTATTTCAATAAATTAGATTAATCTCTTTTGTAAACATACTAGTCAATAAAAATCACCATAATATATACCTTCTGGCTATCCCAAATACCTGGCAATTTTATCTTAATTAGTGTGCTTATTAAAAATTCAACCAAACCAGTGAGCTGCCATGCATTCCCTTGTCCACTCAGTCTGACATACCCAGCACCAATGAAACCCACATGGACCGCGTGTGCACACCATATGCATGCATCCACCATCACGTTCTGTAGGTGTTCGACACTTGGGACATGGTTTAGTAGTAACGCGGATAGCCACTGAAGTAGCTTCATCCCACCGAGAGCCTGCAGCCCTAGAAAGATCAACAGCAAACCCTCCATTGCCTTCCACAATATTAGCCCCATTACCATCCTCTGGGTGGCACTCCCCTATGTGGTAACCTTGTAAACAGAGTCTGCAAAAAACATATCCACAACCACCTGTACACACTACTCTGCGACAGTCTTGGTCAGGAATAATGCCCTGCCCACACCCAGGATATGGGCATAAAACACCACCAGCAGCCAACACAGCTTCTTCAGTACCCCATCTCTGATATCGCTCATAATGGTTGTCACCCATTAACTTAAAGTGATGCACTTCACGAATGAGAGAATCTGCACAACCAATTGGGCAAGATAAAGTATAACCCAAATGTGCATCTTGAATAAATTGTCTTTCATTTAGTCTTGATACACAAAATGTAACAAAACAATCAAGGCACATTACATGAGCATCAGCACATTCAAACACCACAACAGGGGATGAAACATCTGTACAAGCCAAACAGGGAACAGCAGGGAGGTTGGCACGAACCAAATACAAGGGAACAGATGTGTCATCTTCTCCAATGGTTTCATGACCTCTACACTTGAAGAAAAATTCAGCTACAGAGCCACTGCAGCCTATTGTCTCACATGTAGCACTGATCTGCAAAAATGATAACAAATATTTATTTCAAACATACATTTAGATTCCTCTTATATAGACAAGGCTTAGTGTAATGTTAAAAAACAGTTGCTCACATTTTTTGAATGCTAATGTGCTCAAGGGGTTCTTAGTGTGAAATATATTTGAAACAACGTGTTGCTTCAGTAAATGTACAGAAAGGGTAAAACGGGAGGAGGATGAACAAAATAAAGCAAGAGTAGAAAAGGGGAATGCAGTGCAAACTGCCTTATTTGAAGGATGATGTAGTTGTTGACTATATAGTAGACTGGATATAAAGTGAAGAACAAGGAATAAAGCCAAGATGAAAAAAGAAGAGAATGGTCATTTATGTTTGAATGATGCATAACTTAAACTTAGGTTGTGTTGTGTGAGGTTAATGCAAAGGAAATTAAATAAGAAATTATCAAAACTTTGTAGTCACAGCCTTTATAGAGATACTGGTGCCTAAATGATGCAAAAGCTCACAAACTGTAAACTCTGAACTCAATGATCCCTAAGAAAATCACTGCATGCTCAATCCTGATGATAAAATCTGTCTTCTGACATTGATCCAACTTAAAGGATACTGCCCAAAACTGCAATGGAGTCCATGGAACTGAACTTTCTGAGTTTTAGTATTTCAAACTTGTGGAATTCCAGTAACAGTACACATGACAGTTCAAAACCCAGTGTCCTGCATCACAGCAATGGCATAAAATCAGTTTCTATGGCCCTTCCAAGAAGTAAAAGGTTCCTTCTAGTCATGATAGAAACAAGCATGACAGAATTAATCTATACAAGTATCAAAGGATGACTAAACTGCATATGATACAGTAACACTGCTAATAAGCTCATTTGCAACATCCTTGCTATTTGAGAACTTCATTAGAGTCAGAACTTGAAGTTGATGTCATAGTCTAATAACTGAAGCAATTTGAAAAAGTTGCTGAGGACGAGATGATTAGCATCATAATTGTCACTTGTGTAGCATGGCAAACATTAAGGGACTGCTATGTCCATTGTCTTCATCTATCTGTCTGTCTGTTTGTAATCCATACATCCATCTGTCATTGTCAGTCACACCCTGGTTTAGTAAAGATGCATTTATTTTGCATTTATTTTGGGTTATGCCTTTCAGTTCCGTAAATCCTTGGGGAAAAAAATGTGTAAATGTATATAGTTAGATATATATGCTAACCCTTAAGTGGTCTAGTCAAATCTTCAAGTTACAAGCCAAGTTAAGTTCCAAGTTAAAACTTTTTATAAGTGCCAAAACCCAGGCAAAATCTAATTTAGAGTTTTTGGTCTTATGCATTTCAGTTCTTTAAATGCTGTGAAAAAAACTGTATAAAATTTCATGCGTGTGACTAGGGTTTGACTCAACAACATACAGATGGATGACATGGGTAGTTGATGGATGAATGGACATCTGCTAAAGTCATCCCCTCAGTGTCCACCATGCTAAGCAGATGACACATTGTAATATAGTTATTGGAAGTGAAATACGAACTAGGGGAGATACAGTAAAGAAAATATCAAAAACACTGATTTTAATTTTTTTCAAGGACAAAGGTGGCTTTCTCCACAAGTAGGAGTCAGACTGAATAATAAGTTAAACTTTTTTGTGAGGGGCAAACTCAAGCAAATTACAGCTAGATTTATACGTCTTATACCATTTACTTATTTAGATGCTGGGAACAACTAAACAAAGCATAAAGTTTGATGAATATTACCAGACCCTTATGGATCAAGTCAAATTTTCAAGTTATGAGCCTGATTACAGTCCACTTTAAACTCATTCATATGGGGCAAAGCTCAGGCAAAATCCACATCAGAGTTACCACTCTTATTCCATTCAATTCTTTAGATACTGGGAAAGAGCACCTGTATAAAGTATACAGTTTGATGTGTTTGATCTGACCCTTACAGGTAAGGTTCAACACATCTTCACTAAACCAGGTTGTGATTCCCAACAATGGATATGAATATGGATGGATGGATGGTGATGAAGACGATAGAGTAGTAATATCTGCATGTCTGCTATGCTATGTAGGTGACACAAGGAATAAGAAGAATGTTCCACGGAACACTTGTGTCACTTGCATTGCAGCATAGTTATTGGATATTAAATATAACTGGGTAAAAAAAACTTTGAAAATATCAAAATCATCAGTGTTAAGTTCCATGGCTAAAAGTGGAATTCCTTTAAAGCTATTGGCCAGGTTAAGTTCCACATTAAACCTTTTCATAAGGGGCATAACTTAGGCTAAATCCAAACAAGAGTTATGGGTCTTATACCACTCAATTTTTCAGATGCTAAGAAAATACATTTTAAAGTATACAGTTTGATGAAACACAAAGTTGAACTGTTCATTTGTTACCATTGTCATGGTCATAAATATGAAGTAGTAGCCATTTGCTTGCACAAAAGATGGGGAAAAAACAGTTGTGGTTCATTACCAATGTTAAAGCTATATAAATCTCCAGGTTCCAAGGGAATTTGTTAGCATCTTAACAAGCATGATTATACATGTGCACTCTATTCATGTATCTATCTTAAAGAAAGGCTACAATGACCTTCCACATGTCATTTTCCAAAGCAGGAGTTCCTTGTCAGTAATTACTGTACACTTTACAGATGTACTGAACCATCTCCAAATGAATACTGAATAATGAATGCGCTATCACACTAGAATGTGTAAGTAACCTTCTACCAAAAATATGAGGTATTTGTGCTCTTACTAACCTGGCCTGGGTTGAGAACGTCTTGCCAGTTGCAAGGATCCCGATGAAGGGTAAGAGCACCTTGTTTACAGGATGCACATCTCACCCGCAGTTTTCCCACCTGGACTGAGTTACATGGCCTTACACAGTACACATAGAAATGAGGACGCTCACCAATTCCATCAGAAGTCTGAAAAAAAAAAAGGTTAACATTTTAAGAAGTATATACAGTGGATATCCCCTAATTTTAGTCACCATAATTCATATTCTACTTTGAGTAACATTGAAATCACAAATCATTTCAACAAATGAAACAATTAAGTGAAAAAAGCAATATACTGAAATAGTGGAGAAAATAACACACTTTTTCCAACATGTGTAAACCAAGCTAAAAAGAATGAATTTCAAAGAGCAGAAAAAATATTGCAGAGAATGAATAAACCTAATACAACACGAAAATACCATGAAGCCCCATAAGAGTTCCATCACAATGCTTTTTCCAATGCCTTCCAGGTTATCCATGAATGTTCTGACATTCTCTCAGTCCATGCTGTGAACTTCTTGCGGAGACTTATGTGCATTGTGCCCATATTTTTGTGAACATCTGTGTAATGAAGGCTGATATAGACAAACCAGAGCTCTTTAGAGGAAGAAGTTCCTCTTAAGGGGCTAGTGACATGCCACATGGGCCAAATAAAAGTTTGCAATTGCCAACAAATTTATAAATGCTGGACAAGATAGGAGGTGGATCAAGAAGTGGCAAATCTGTTACGAATTTAAGATCATACCTGTGACCTACTACGATTGACTTTATCCACCACCAATAGCTAGCCTCAAAGGAAAGAGCTGAAGATTGATGAACTCTCAATTTCACAAATGACTGATTGGTTTTAAAAGCTTTTTTTAACGTCAAAGTTTAGAAGTTCATACTGGAGATTTTTTTTATACATATTCACCATCTCCTGCTTTAGTGAGGTAGCGTCAAGAACGGATGACTGAGTCTTAGAGAGAAAAAAATCCTCACTTAGCCCACCAGTACATTCCTTCTTTTGGAAAACTAAAACAGGAGGGCAGGATTTCCAGCCCCCCACTCCCAACCCTTTTAGTTGCCTTCTATGATACTGGGAATACATGGGGAATATTCTTTCTCCCCTATTCCCAGGGATAACTATCCCCAGAGAAAGCACAGATCACACATGGTACAATTTCTTATTATTCAAACACTCATATGCAGATCATTTTATTCTTATTTTTTGCCTCAGTTTTGATTATTTGTATAAGAAAATGCAGTTTAATTAGGGACAGTACCATACAGTGCAGTATAATGTAGTCATCTTAATTTATAGGTCACATTTTATGCTTATTGGTAATAAGAGAAAATGTAGACTATGTTTGCTAGATATATGTAAGGTCATATTTCAGGGAGAGTTTTGTATTTTTAGGGGAGTATGAGAGTGGGAATTAGCGGTGAAAGATTCTGTGAGTGCAAATTAAAGGTCACATTTCATACATCTTGGTTAACCTGTAAATTCCTCTTTTTCAACAGGAGTTGAACCCCAAAAGTGTTGAATGAGGTGATATCCAGTTGGTAATAAAAGTCTACAGGTAATAAAACAAACTAAACATAACAGTTGATGCCCATGGGAACAGTGTGTCTGCTGCACAGTCTACTGACAGATTAATGAGGGTGTAGGCAAAATCCCTATTTTATCCATAGTTGGCTTCCTAACCTATTTTACCATGTTGTTAATGAAAGGGAGGGCTCAGATATTAGAGCAATGACACCTCTCAAGACCCATGCTCATCTGGGGCATATTTCTTCACCCACACCAGTTCTGTAAATGTTTGACTCTGATGCCTGTGAGAGGAAGGGCTCAGGTAGTTGAGTTTGCCCCATCTTATCACCCAGGCTCATTTAAGGCATGTTCCTTTACCAACATTCATCCTAAGAGCAACCCTGTAGGTAGTAAAGTGAAGACAGCCACTGCCCAAAGTAATACTATTGAACCTACTAAGAAATGCTAAAGTGGTTCCCAGAACCATCTTACATCATGTGTCTCATTAAAACTAAAAACCTGGTTACCTTCAACAATCCCTTCTGGTACCAAGCATAGATCCTATTCACTTTTACTTCTCTCTTTACATTCCTTTCCTGTTCTCATTATAAACATATAAACATGAAAGATTCCAACAAGGTTCTGGACCCTGATTTCCAGTAGAAAGTGCAAAGAATTCACAGAATCCTGTCTGTCTCTGCTTTCAGAGAGAAGATGGGCTCAGGCAGTTCTAATAGCAGTCCCTCCCAAGACCCTTGCCTTTCTTGGTCTTTCTATTAACCTTTCTTCAGCTGAATACCAGCTGGATAATGCAGCACTTCTAGCAGCTTATTTCTTTCTGGGAATCAACCATCTAAAACTGTTTTCAGTATGTCTTTCATATCTCAACCTATAACCTTCATTCACAATTTTGTTTCTTTGAAGTCTGTCCTTATTCCAACATATGGCATGAAGTATGCATGTTGTATGAATGTGAGGCGTGGGTCCAAGGAAAAAAGTCCGGAGGAAGGCGGATGTGTTGGAAATAAAATATTTGAGGACAATATGTGGTGAAAGGAGGGTTGACCGGGTTAAGAAATAACAGGGTAAGAGAGAGGTGGTAGTAAGAGGAGTATGTATGAGACAGCTGAACATGTTGTTCTGCAATGGTATGGATATATGATGAGGATGAGTGAGGAAAGGCTGACTAAGAGGGTATGCATGTCGGAAGTGGATGGAACAAGGAGAACGGGAACCAAGGAGAAGGTGGAAAAATAGAGTGAAAGATACTTGGAGGGGTAATGGGCCTGAATGCGCAGGAAGACATGAGGCATGCATGGGAGAGAGCAAAGTGAAGCGATGCAGTATGAAATGGGCAGAACCTGGTCATATGAAGCTGTCATGGGAAACCATGGAAAGGTCTTGGTCATGTTGTTATCTTGGTTTTGTTATCATTAAAATCATGTAACACCATGACACTTTCTCCAGTGGCTCCTAAAGCTTGAAGGCTGCACTACAGTCAGTAACAGGGAAAGGATGGACTCCTTTAGTGAGTTCTTCAGTGAGATCATACTCAATGATACACACTCACTGAAGGTGACTTTTCACTCAAAGAATAACCACACGTAGGTTGTAAACTCAAAAAATAGTTATACAACCAATTTTAGTAAATATATTTTTCAGGCCAACTTTTTACCTAGCACTTGACAGCATGAATATATGTATGATTTTTACTTGAAAATTTAATTTTCTTTGGATAAATATCTTTGAAAAGATATATCTAATATATATATATATATATATATATATATATATATATATATATATATATATATATATATATATATATTTTTTTTTTTA
>JAYMFT010395043.1:5006-19383 GCA_038088735.1 Panulirus argus
GTGGTGAACAGCTACGTCTGGTGAATACTGTGCTTGCTGCAGGGCCCCAGCTGTGGTGAACAGCTACGTCTGGTGAATATTCTACTGTGCTTGCTGCAGGGCCCCAGCTGTGGTGAACAGCTACGTCTGGTGAATACTGTGCTTGCTGCAGGGCCCCAGCTGTGGTGAACAGCTACGTCTGGTGAACCTTCTACTGTGCTTGCTGCAGGGCCCCAGCTGTGGTGAACAGCTACGTCTAGTGAATACTGTGCTTGCTGCAGGGCCCCAGCTGTGGTGTATAGCTGCTCCTGACGAACAGCCTTGGCCATTGGCTTATAAGTATAAGTACGTGTGAAAGACATGTACCGAGGTCACTTGTATTTATAATAAAGTCTTTTGACAGAGTGTGGCAATTAAAGTTTTGATATGGATGTGTATAGAGAGAGAGAGAGATAAGACTCTCTGGGAGCACCTTGAGCGAGCAGAATGTTACTAATGGCAGCTGTATGCTTACCCAGGGGCACTAACACTCTAGTAAAAAGCCAGGGAATGAGAGTGACACAGATTTCTTTGCTGCGGTGGCACAGAGAGCTCAGGAAATCTCACGAGGTCATAGAAGGAACGTGAGGCAGAGTGTGATATGCAAACCCTTGCTGTATATCATGCACCGCTTCATGCACATACTGCTGACTCTGCCTTCATATGATGGGCCACAAAGCGGGCATGACGATTATGCTTTGGGTGAAAATGGACTGGTCCATTTTCGCTCTTGGTGGGGGGGTGGACAGGGGAGTTCCAGGACGCTTCTTACGTGGCCGCCGAGCGGGAATGTTAGAATGCCATCACTGCTCTAGGGTGGCCATGGAACGAGCGTAGCTGGGTGGGTGGGTGAGTAGGAAGGGCCGTGTGATATAAAGCGTTGCCTCCCCCTGAGCTCAAGCATAGGTCCACTGACTGAGCATGATGGTCAGGTCTCTCGGATTACGCTTGCGCTGGGTCCCTACCAGCCCGCGTGCGGCCAGTGAGCGAGCGCGGCAGGAATGTATATAATACGCTTCAGTCAGGCGTACCCTTCCAGCCAGCCTGCCTCTCGCCATTCTGTGTGCAGCCACCGAGCGAGCGTGAAAAAGGGATGCTTGTCGTATTCATGCACCGTGGCCGCGCCCAGTCACTGCAGGGCCACGAAGCGAGGATAGAATGCTTGTACTATGCGTAGACCATGGCCACGCCCGTCAGCGTAGGGCCACCGAGCGAGCGAGGGTGCTCACCCTGTGCGTACGCAGTGGCCGCGTCCAATCAGCGTGGGGCCACCGAGCGAGCGCAACAGAAGGGACTTGTTACTCAGGGGTTACTTTACGAACCAAGCCTTAGGCAAGGTCAGAGCCGTGCAGGAGCCGCTCACTCTCAACTTCTTTTTTGTCTTTACTAACAAGCGATTTATTTACTTATTTCTCTCGTCCGAACCCCAGCTGCAGTTTAGTCGTGTCAGACTACCAAGGCCGGAGCTGAGAGAGAGGCTCCCAGCGCCGGCGAGCCACCTGATCTTGTGGCTTGGCCCCTCGGCGCCCATAGTAGCCACGGGGCTCGCGACTGTGCTCGGGGGTTTTACTATACGTCCTCCATAGACTTTAGTCAGTTCCTGTACACCGGGAGCCGTTCAGTGGCTGGGTTGTGACAGCTGGGGTGGTGGTGGCGAGGGGCCCTGCTTCTGCCAGCAGAGGCAGCAACAGCAGCAGTCGGAGCTGTGGTGTTTGCAGCTGTTGGGAACTGGTCTTGGGACTGCTGCTTACACACACACACACACACAAGCAGACACACACGTACCGGTGACCGTATGTTCCCTAAACATTTGAAGTTCATTACGTTAACTGGCCAGTCTTGTGCCGGCCCCCGTACACCGTGTAGTGTTCTGTCTGCCTGTCTGTCTGTCTGTGAGGGATACGGGGAAGCCATTTACCTGTCCCCAGTCTCACAGCTGGGAGCCTTCGTCCCCTACTTCCCTCGACGCTGACGTCCCAGGACACTGACGTTGTATCAAATGTCCCTCAAGTAGACTGCAGTGCTTGGTGTGAGAGGGGGGGGTGGATAGATGGGGAGGACACACATTAGTGCCAATGTGGAGGTGGCCAGTGCTGGTGGCCAGCCTCGTATCGTGGTCGCAGAATGACAGCCCGGCTTATAAGGTAGCGTGTCATTATTGATAAACAGCCGTGGCTGCTGCTGCTGCTGCTGCTGGTGGTGTGTGTGTGTGTGTGTGTGTGTTGTTACGTGGTGGTAGTGTCTGTATTGGTGCAGGTCGTGGCGGTAGTGGTCGTTTTGATGAGGGTTATGTGATGGTGAGGGTAGTAGTGGTAGTGGGTGGTGGCCAGTCAGGGCCGTATGGCGAGACCTAGTGGTAGTGGAGGTACTGGTGCTGCTGTATCGGTTGTATTTAACCTGTGTCTGATACAGCTGATGTTGTTGGCGACGACGCGCTCTTGCTGACTGGATTTTGCTGCCTGTTTTCGTTGTTGGTGTTAGTGATAATGTTACTTTCTTTTCATGTCAGCTGAGACGGCACGGGCAGCTGCGGCCATAATCAAAGCCATCTCATTAACGCTATATATATATATATATATATATATATATATATATGCCCTAGCCTGAGCAAGGTACCCATTTTATCTACCATGCCCTAGGGGTGGATGAACAGCTGGGTTGACTGTTGCTGCTCATTTAGATCCTTCTGCTTCAGTTACCTTTTGTCATTTATGTTGCTTAAGTAAGGCTAATTTTTATTGCTAGGTTTAATCTAAATGTCATGACCGATAACGGAATACTCTGATGTTAATCGACCAGGTGATGACAGGGTCATAAGGGAGTTTGGAAAAGCTTGGAGGACTGCATTAAGTAGCAAGGGGACCTAGACAGACCCCAAAGTTGGTCTGATTCATAGTTGAAGAAGTTCAACCCGAGTAAATGTAAAGTAATAAGGATGGGACACAGTGAAAGGAGGCCTTGATATGAACATCATCCAACAGGAAATAAGCTACAGGAATCCATTTGTGAGAGAGACTTGAGAGTTGAACACCATCTTCAACATGATGCCAGAGTCCCCCTTCAGAAGAACACAGGAGACCAACTTTTGGCCTGTGAATATTAAAGTTTCATTCAAGTTCGTGGACAAGGAAATATTCAGCAAGCTGTTCAGTTCGAGCGTAAGGCCAGACCTAGAATATACTTCTCAAATTTAGTCACTATACCTCAAGCACAAATGGCTGATAGAGAAGGTCCAGAGAAGGGCAATAAAGATGATGCCAGAATAAAGACAGCTGAGTCATAGGCAAAGGCTATACAGGCCTTAGACTTGCCCACTATGGAAGAGAGAAGAGTGAAGGGTGACCTAATAATAATCCTTAAATCTTTAAAACAGGCTGATGACGTAAACAGTCAACAGTTCTTCGAGAGATGTGGAGATGGAACAACTAGAGGACATAACATGAAATGAGGCAAGAAACTTGTTAAAATGATGTGTTGATGTGCTTGTATACTATAATAGTAGTGGGTAAATGGTTAAACTGAATGAAGATATTGTAAATGTGGACAGTATGCAGAAATTTAAAGAATTGTTCGATATTTGTGGTGAGGCCCCAAGAGTATAGAACTCCCTTCCCTTAGGGTACAAGTAGGTAATTAAAGGTAAGTAATTACACACACACACACACACACACACACACACACACAGTTGAAAGACATTATATAATTTTGACGATATTCATACCCAGGGCAGGTAAAAAGGTAATGAAATATCTTCTGTACAGCGATTGTCCCTGTGCGTGACGAAGACGTCATAAGAACTTGGAAGAATTAGCCGAAGGTGAACTTCAAGCAAGTGCCATGCGCGCATTGAGGAGAAGGAAATGGAGTGTGTCCCAGCTAGAGCGAGAGCAGAGTTCCTCCTATAGAGGACGAGGGACGGGTCTTCTGACACACGCACAGCGCTTGCGAAAGAACCTCAAAAGGAAACCAAGAATAAGAGGAGGAGGAGGAGGAAGGCGATGTTGATGAGATACAGAAACACAAGTTCGAGTCATACACGAGTCAAACCAAAGACCACCAGATTGGACCTCTGAATTGCGGAGGAGGAGACGTATATACACGCAGCAGATGATACACGTAAGGTGATACAAGCACCAAGAATGCAGTGGTGAGTTAGTGTTTAGGGAGCCAATAATCGTCCTAAGGATAAACGAGCCAAACGCCTTCGTGAATAGTGATCCCTTCCTTGCTTTACATATCTGATATCATCACTACACCGTCCGGCTCCCACACAGGCCTTCTGTACGATGTCCATGAAGTCTGCAGTAAGGCCACAGGCCCTCCCAGCTCTGTATGTGGTATGGGGAAAGGCAGGAGCTCACATAACAAGGAGGCTGAGAATTTATTTTTTGTTGGGCGAATTTAAGACTCTACTATTTACTTACTTCTAGCCTCAGGAGTCCCCTCGATACTTCTGAGGCTCCTGCGGCACTCAGGAAGCTGGCCACGTCCGCCGGTCGGAAACACAGGTCATAAAGTGTTGTGATGTTGGGTGTGCGGTCCGTGTGCAGAGAGAGTGTTAGCCCGTGCAATGTAAAAATGACACACATAACATCGTTCTGCAGATGTGGAGGAAGAGCAGACGAGAGAGATTACAGGCAGTAGTACAGACAATAGAACTGACATCACTTATTAGACATTATTTGATAGTCTTGAGAATTAAAGTGACGGGCGTCGTGGACCCGAATGGATAAAAATAATGGCGTCGCTGCAGACGCGCTGGGAGAAGACGACCCACACAACCAGTCCTATGACTGTGATCAAGTTTTAGAGCCACTAAAGAACAGGTAAAACGTTGACGTAATATCTACGAATATTGCAGAAGCCTTTGACAAGTGTAATCTTGGTGTTAGAGCGCGTTATGACGTGCGACCGGGGTAATAATAATGATAAATGGCAAGATGGAACGTAAAACCTCTCGACAATCAGATCCCAGGATCCGGTCGCGTCCAAGGCGTCTTCGAATGCGCCCACAGTGAGAGAGGGGCCGATACCCAGAGACCTCCACTTGCGCCTGTACTTTGTCTCTCATCCCTAAGTTCATAACACTATTTACGATGATGAACGGAAGGGATATGGAAAGTTTGAGATACCTGTTGTTTGCCTAAGTCGTATCTTTAAGGCGGATGAAATATTACTGTCAGAGAATCACAACGATCACACGCACTTAGTCTTTTACGGACGTTAGAAAAATGAAAGCAAAGATGTGCAGACCGAAGAGATGTATGATGTGCGTTTGAAAGGTTACCGGGAAGACTTGATCCCACATCCAGACTCGAAACCTATTCGTTGTGAGGGCAATAGACTTATAACACTGGGTGATAGGAGACATTTGCCAATAAAGACATCGCTGGTATATTAAACTATCATCGTCCTGGACCTGAGGACGTTCATTTGCTCTGCTTCCGTTTATTAGAAATATTATGGACGAATAAAGAAATTATCACCGTGTTTCATTACCTGAGGGTGAGCTTTTTGTCGGAGAATTGGATGACCATCTGCAAGGTGTTTTGATGGGTGATATTTATGCAGGGCTACTGGTTGCCTGGTGAAGTACTGGGATGTCCATTAATGAGGACTGAACGTAACCCTTATGGTGAGTATTGGCACTCATGTGTTGTGGTGAATACGTGTGAGTACTGGCACCCGTGTGTTGTGAGTAATGACACCCATGTGTTCTTGTGAGTACGGATGAGTACTGGTACCCATGTGTTGTGAGTAATGACACCCATGTGTTGTGGTGAGTACGGGTGAGTACTGCCACCAACGTTTTGTGGTGAGTACTGACATCAATGTGTTGTCATGAGTACTGGTGAGAACTAACATCCACGTGCTGTGGTGAGTATTGACATTCATGTGTTGTGGTGAGTGCTGCTGAGTACTGGCAGTCGCTTGTGGTGAGGACTGACATCCATGTGTTGCGCGCCCACGTTTTGTGATGAATAAATCTAACCCTTTGGAAGGCAAGTTTCAGTGATGAGTGAGTCAGGTGGAGGGTGGGCCACATGCTGGGTCCAGTGGTGGGCGCTGGGTTAAGTGGTTCTTGCGAGTGGGCCAGGGGAGGGTGGGTGGGTGGGTGATAAGCCACGTGGCGGGCGGCTGCTGATGTATGCAGATGAAAGCACTGCTCGACGTCCTCTTCCCTCACTCCCTGGCGCCCCCCACGGGCCCGCCGTCCGTCGGCGTTCCGTGTTCCCTGAGTCGTACTCGGCCGTCTCCCCAACCCCCTCTCCCCCTGCGCTGGGTCGTCCTGTGGCGGGGACTGTAAAACAGTGGGGTCGTCCTGTAGCTGGGTTATGGTTTAGGAAGGTCGTCCTGTGTCGGGGGTTATGATACGGGAAGGTCGTCTTGTGGCGGGGATTATGGCACAGGAATGTCGTGCTGTGTCGGGAAGCATGGTACAGTTTGGTTGTCCATTGGTGGGGATTATGGTACAGGAAGGTCGTGCTGCAGGGGGGCATTATGGCACACGGTAAGGTCTTCCTGTGGCAAGAATTATGGTACAGAAGGTCGTGCTGCAGGGGGGCATTATGGCACACGGTAAGGTCATCCTGTGGCAAGAATTATGGTACAGAAGGTCGTCCTGTAGCGGGAATTATGGTACAGGAAGGTCGTTTTGTAGCGAGAATTACGGTATAGTAAGGTTGTCATGTAGCAGGGATAATGGTACAGGAAGGTCGTCTTGTAGCGGGTATTATGGTGCAGTAATATCTTTCTGTGGCGGGAATTAAGGTACGGGGAGGTCATCTTGTGGCGAGAATTATGGTGCAGAAAGGTCGCCTTGTGACGGGGATTATGGTATAGGAAGGCCGTCTTGAGGCGGGGATTATGGTACAGTGAGTTCGACCTGTGGCGGGCATTATGGTACATTATATTTGAGGCAGGGATCTTGAGTCTTGTGGGATTATGATACTGAATGTTATGGAATACCACTGGTGTTGGTGTGTGTGTGTGTGTGTGTGTGTGTGTGTGTGTGTAGTTACATATTTGTAGTGTACAGTGAGGGGGAGTTGTGCACTCGGGCGGCCCCCAATCTCTGGAACTTTCTTTTTCTTGCTTGTCAAATTTGTATGCTGTCAGCATTCATAGTTTTACTTTTTAGCTTTTTCCATGCATCGACTATTCTTATGCTATGAATATACTTCTTTACATCTTTTCTAAAAAGTTTGTTCCTTTACCTCTGGTGATTCTATATTTGTATCTTTTCGAAAAAAGAATCAGTGTTGACGTCAAGCTGGTTTACAAAATTAAAGATAATGCCTGTCATCTCTTACTCTTCTCTCTTACGTGTTGGACAAATTCATGGACTCTTAACCTCTCAGTGTAGCTCATTTTTGATATTTCTGTTATTGTCTTTGTGTTGCCTTCCACCTGGAAGACTATATGGTACATCCTGTAGAAGCCTGCTGACAACAAGCCTCTTCGTATATCAATAGTGAAGATGCTCAATAGTGAAGGTGTTCAACAGCGAAGGTGTACTCGTGGAGCAACGTGCCTTGTACCTCCCCAGCTCGTATGGACTCGACATTAGGGCCCAAGGAGAAGCATCTCTGTGAGTGAATCTGTAATGAGTATTCTCGTCTGGTTTGTCTTGAAGAGAGATAAGTCTTGCTCTAGCCCAAGAGATCACTGTATTCGAAGAAGAAATATGGCTGTAACGTCAGCAGCGTCTCAGGTGCTTCAAGGAGCCAATGGCCTGGAGGTCGAAGAGACGTATTTAATCCGGAAATCATTCGAAGAGTCCAGGGGTATCTTTTAGGGGGTAAGGCTCCTACCTCTGTCATACTTTCTTTGTTGTAATAATGTTGTCTTCCGGTTATTTTCACTATAAGTAAGTTCTTTCGTGTTCTTGCCCTTCCAGATTTATAAGGTGAATTGTTTTGCGCGTAGGGTGCGGTGTACCACTGGCAATTTGTTCCAAGGTTTGTAAGAACAAGAAAATATACCGCTTGGCATTCATTGTTTGAAATTTGGCGCAGTTTTTGATTTCACCCGTCAGATTATTTTTTCAGTCACGCTTTTTTGGTACTTCCTGGCACCTAAAAGTCATAAACAGCTTTTGAAGATGAATTAAAGATAGTATAGTAGAAAACAGAAAAGCCTTAGACCCATGGCATCAAAGACCCCACGGCGCAAAGAGGTATTTCTTAAATATCTGGTCCCTAGTGGTATATTAAGACCAGAGTCACCATGTAGATTTTTAGCCGTTCATAGTTTTTTCATTGATTTCTTCTGATAATTTCGTGAACGCTGGAACATTTACGACGCACCTGAGGCAATTCACGTATAATTTCAGTCTGCGATAAATGATTTAAACGAAGATTAATTCAGCCTCCGGTAATATGAGCGGTTTTTCCCAGCATCTTAAAAACATAATAAATAGACGAATTCTTTATGAGTAAGACATGTAGATTATATGGCGCATCTGTTCTGTTAAATGCCCCAGCCTCCCCAGGGCCGTTATTACCAAGTAACACGCCTTGAAGAACGCCATGAATTTATGGCCTCAGTTACCGGCACTGTATAATGATGCAGGGGTGATATCCCCAGTTGGTGGGGCGATGTATAGTTTGTATTTTCTCTAGTGTGTACCTAGAAAGCCATCTTTTAGAGACCCATTACATGGCTGGAATGACTGTCCAGAGCTTGCAAATTCTGCTTCCAGAGACCAGATAGCGAGGGCCGACTCCCACAAACATCGAACAGTTCGCCTATGTGGCTGAAACATACTACTAGTGGTATCTCCCGTTAGCAGATAGGGAAGGCTGGAATTCCTATCATCTCTGGGTAGTGTTTTCGGTGGAATGACCCCTACAGATCTCTTCTGGTTGCTACGAGGACTTGAATGACACTCTTAAATCTCTCTCAGTCCGTCCGTCTTCCAGGACTCCCAGAAGCTTTTCCATTTTGTACTGTAATTGAAATGATTCTCGTATTTGGATGCTATACATGTGTATAATTAATTGCATGGCGTCTGCTGGAATGCCTCTATGCGATCACAATTATCAGAGGATCCCAGTCACCTTCAGAACGACTTCAGGATGGGCCTTCAGTTTCTGCAGAGCGGGTTCTCAAAGGAGGTCGAATGCCACCTTCAGTATTCATTCACTTCCTTTCGAGTGACATGGGGAAGCAAAAGAGAAACAGCAGAGAAGCGGGATTACGAGAAGAATTGTATTTTTGTTTAGTCAGGGAAAGGTGGTTTGTCAGTGTAAAGAAAATGAGTATTCTTCAGACGTATTTGCGGCGATTATGGCCACGTCCCTCGTCTCTCCTTTGTCGCATTCTCTTGGGATGCGAGTCACCGTGATTTTGGTGTTGTGTTGCTTACGGTGGCCTTTGGTTACCAGGACAGCCGTTGGCACCAAGACAACCCCTTCAGCACCAGGTCAGTCTTTGACACCAAGATACCTTTCGGGACCAAAGACATCTTTAGGCAACTCTGCAATCTTCGACCCGAGATACTTCCTGTTGGCACCAAAGGCTCCATGTGAGCTCCATATAGCAATCAGCACCAAAATTGCTTCCATCACTTACTGATGATCAGGTACAGACATATGGAAAGATTTCTCTGAATACCTGTACACTCCAGCTCTTCCGTCAAGCATTGTTTGTCTCCCGGGATATATTCTGATCTGGGCTTTCATAGCTGCAGTGACCGGCAGTGGCACTTCCCTACAGTGGTGTTGTGGCTCCATTAACCACACATTTCCTAGAAGCGTACGACCGTGGCACTGTTTTTTCACTGACATTTGGCAGTTTCATTCTCCACTGGTATGGGATAGTTTCTGCAGCATACTTGAAAACAGTGACGACACACTGATTCCTGACAGCATACCCATCTGTTTCACAGTGGTAGCATACCTGTCTGTTTTACAGTGGGAGCATACCCATTTGTTTCACAGTGACGGCATACCCATCCGTTTCACAGTGGCAGCACACACATCTGTTCCAAGGTGGAAGCAGACCTTTTATTTCTATAGTGGAAACATACTCATCCATTCTACAGTAGTAGCATCCCCATCCATTTCACGGTGGCAGCATACCCATCCATTCCACGGTGGCAGCTTACCCATCCATTCCTCTGTGGCAACTAACCCTTCCATTTCACTGTGTCAACATATCCATCCATTCCACAGTGAAAGTATACCTATCAATTCTACAGTGGCAGTATACCCATCTCTTCCTCTGTGGTTACATACTCATACATTCCATAATGAAAATATACCCATCCATTCAACAGTGGCAGCATACTCTTCCATTCCACTGTGAGCACATTCATATCCATTCTACAGTGGCAGCGTACTCTTCCATTCCACTGTGAGCACATTCATATCCATTCTACAGTGGCAGTATACCCATTTGCCCACGGTGGTATCATACCCAGCCTTTCCACATAAGCAACATACCCGTCCATTCCACAATAGCAGCATACTCAGCCATCTTACAGTGGGAACATACTCATCCCTTCTATAGTGGCAGCATACCCATCCATTCCACAATGACATCATACCCATCCGTCCTACAGTGGCAGCATACTCAGTGGGAGCTTACCCATCAGTTTCACAGTGGCAAAATACCGATGCATTCCGAAGTGGCAGCATACCCATCCGTCCCACAGTGGCAGCATACCCATCCGTCCCCCAGTGGCAGCACACCCATCCATTCCACAGTGGCAACAGGGGTTTAACCTTCAACGAGGAAATTCCTTTCATCCCCTGACAAATGCTCCTCGCGGCTGCCCACCGTAATCAGGGCTGGACGTCAAACGATTCATGACGACGCTCCACTATGGACGATCGTCGAAACCAAGTCTTGATTTAAAGCATTTTGTCACGTCGTCCACACGGGAGCATCGGAGTCACCTCCCTCTCTATACATCCACTTCGATCACTCCCGTGGAGGGGTGAGGCTCGGGTGATGTAGTGGCGGCCGGCTCATCGACCAAGATTTAGAGCATAACTCTGGACTGTGTTATGGTGGCAACGCGCTGCCGGCAGCTTCAAGAAGTCTCTCTCTCTCTCTCTCTCTCTCTCTTCGGTTAGGTTATTCTCATTTTCTTGTTATATTTTCTGGTGAGCGGGAGTGGGAACCCAAGACGGTCGTTTGTCAGGTGTTCTCGTGTGTTTGTGAGCGGGCGGGTGAGCGTGTGCTACCGAATGTTTGTGGGGGGAAGAAAGCTCGATAATACAACGTACGGTCACAATCGCTGGGGTATGGCTGGCGGGCATGGGCCGGTTGCCGGCGAGCGCTATCTGCCAGTTCACTCGTTTCCTCCCACTCTTAACCGCAATAGATACGTGCACTCATTACCCTTCTGCTTCAAATGTCGGAGTGAGTGTATTGAGCAAGCATAAGCCTAGTGATTGAAAGATGAAACACGAGTTTTTTTTTTTTGGGGCCAGATCGTCTGGCGGTATCTGGCATCTTTAAGATGAGGGTGATAGTCGTATCCATCGAGGTCGACACAGGAGGGATTCCGCCCTTAGGTACTAGAACTAGTAGGGTCGATAACCACGTTGGAGAAAGCTAAGAATGGAATTTTGTCGGAGACGTGAATAGAAATGTCACATACATTCCTTTCTCAGCCGAATAAAGTATGGACGGGGTCTGGTATTCTCTATCACTCTTTTTTTTCTCTAGTATTGGCATGGTCGCCCAATTCTCTGCGGTTTCTAGTAATCGGTTTCAGCAGATCTGGTTTCACCCCGACCCCTGGTCCTCTGGTGTACTTCCTTAATGGTTTCGAAGGCCGTAGCCGACCCATAGGCAGGTAGTTTAGTAGTAATAACCGAGAGGACGACCGACTGTGAATATCCGCTACCCTGCGTGGACCAGAGGCTGAAGTCTATGGGATTTTTCTTCCAGGATTAGCTAATGGATGGTGGGGGGGAAGGTAGGGGAGGGGGGGGGGGTGGCCGTTGTCGGCCGGGTCATTGTACACACAGCTCCGCCTGACCCCGTGACCTTAGCCTCCGAGACTTTTGTACTGCTGTGGCCTTGGCCACTGGCCTTGTTCAGAGCTGTCGACATTGCGGTCTTGGCCACTGGCCACTGGCCTTGTTCAGTGCTGTTGAAATCATTTGCCAATCTATTCTGGAAACTTGTCCACTTTTGTTGGCTGTGCCCTTTGCCTTCAGCCCCTTTTTTTCCGTCTGAATCAGCCTTTTGTGCATGGCCTTTAAATCTAGCCTTCAGCCCTGTCCATCGCCTTTGACCACTGCAATCGCTCTTTTGATGTTAGCCTTTTCCCCCTGCAGGTATCTCTGCCCTTGCTCTCTCTCAGTTATTCAAGGCTGTTGAGCCTTTACCCTCTCTCTGGCTCTGTGACCTTGTCTTGTGATGTCATCATAGCCTTTAAAACTCTGACCTTTAATCATTACTCCTTCAGCACATTGCGTTCCTGGAGCTCCGCACTTTCATTACGTACACGCAGAAAGAGGATTCTGTGGCCTTTTTATGTACCACGGGTGATCGATTACATTTCCAAGCTTGAATATAGGGATTACCTTCGCCAGATCACATTAGAATTACACGTAGAAAGCGTTAGTTTATATTCAGGTGGAAATTGCCGATCATACATTCTTTTTCTGTCTCTCTTTGAACATTCTCGAATGGAAAATCAGTCTGTATATTGCTTTTCATCGATAGACCCTAATTGCCGCAGCCATCGTTGTTCGCTTGGGAAACGTGTATTGCGATACGGGCATTATACTTGACACAGGGGAGTGGATGTGAGCAAATGAGGCCATTTGTCGTCAGTTCCTGGCGCTACCTTGCTACGTGGGAAATGAACAAGTACGAAATTATATATATATATATATATATATATATATATATATATATGAAGGTGAAATCGCACTTCAGTAGTTCAGATAATTATCTTTATTGGTATTTTACAATACACAACATGGTTTGCTTAGACAGTCCGCCTCATTAAGTGTGAAAAGTTCTTTCTAGAGGCTCTTGCAGCCCAAGGCTGCATTGCTTTCAGTAGCAGGGAAACGAGCTCCTTTGGAATAAGTTCTGTGACGAGACTGTACTCCCAGTGACACAGCCTCGCCAAAGGTGACTTTCCACTCGCCGTGTAACCTCATGCAGGCGGAGTCCGGTAACACCTGTCTTATACTTACTTAAATGATGCGAAGAGTGGATGCAGTTTCCATCTCCACCGAATTTGTTTAGGTGTGTCTCTGAGGGGCTACTTTTCCTCACGGTCTGAGACATAACGTTCTGTTAAATGTCTCCAGCCTTACCTCCACTGCATATTTCTTATGAACACGATTTCCATAAAATATGTACTGTATGCAAGCCTAGAATTTTTCTAGTGATTACGAGATTTTGCTGCAGGATTCCGATCTAATTGCCTTCTCCGTACACATGTCTTGTTTGATGTACTTCTTCATGACGATTTGTAAATTTACTTTGTGCCTTTTTGCTTTCTCCGTCTTATTTTCCTGCCAGAAATACCCGTAGATCAGAAAATGGCCCGATTCTTTCAGAAGACTTATATGCACGCATTAACCGTGAAAGAATTCACGTCAAGCTCTTGCGAATTCAATTTATCGTATCGGTCGGTCTCTGAGAACATGACAAAATTCGATTCACGTTGGAGGCTCCAGTCACGGACAAAAGTCCACATCAAGGCCGGGCCTTTATTGAAATATAGAGAGGAATATGAAAGCGCAAAAGAAGAGACAAGGGAAAGCATTTAAGAATTTTTTAGAAAGTGAAAGATCTGTCTTTTGAAATATACCAGGTCATAGTTCTTGGGAAAGACATGAAAACGTAAAGAGTTCCAGACCTTCGAGGTGTTGGGAAAGAAACGGATATCAAAACCTGCGCTAGATAAAGAGGCTGTTGAACTCACCATTTGAGTCGTTTCAAACACAGAAGCGTGAAACCTGCATTGACTTTAGTTTAATCACCTTTATTCGTCACCTCATAAGGTGTAGTTTATCATAATGGTCTGTGAAGTAGACACCCAGTTATTCATTGTAGAATGCTCCCTCAGCTGTATTACCATCGGGTTACAGTGGCCGCAGTTCCGTTCCTGCCTCTAAAAAAGTGGCAGCGTTGAGAGAGCCATCAGTACAGATATCCTGTATCACTAATGTCAGTCAGGGGAATTCTGTATGTATCTGTCTCGAGTGTGTGCGCTGCGTTCTTCTCTGTTCATGGAACATTTTGATTTTTATGGTGTTTCATGGTCCTCCATGCGTGTCAGTCCATTTAGGAATGATTATCGTATATATATATATATATATATATATATATATATATATATATATATATATATATATATATATATATATTTATT